>OZ024670.1:4069884-4122242 GCA_964016965.1 Diacarnus erythraeanus
AGTACTTTCTTCAGATTTCAGTGAATAATAATTAACCCTTTCGCTCCCAAAAGAGTGTAATTTTACACACTTTTCAACCGTCCGTTACTCGGACCCTGTCGGCACCAGGACATCCTCCTGCCGCCAACCTTTGACTGTCGGCATCGGAAGTCAGAACAATGGGTTGTGGTCCGTCAGTTCTCAGATGTTTGACCACAGGGAGGAGCTGCCTTTGATCTTCCTTCGATGTTCGCTTTATATAAACTTAAAAAAAAAAAAAAAAAAAAAATGAAAAGAAAAGGAGAATGGCATAGTGCATGGGGCAGTGCCGTAGAGGATCGTCGGTGTGAGAGAGGCCATAAGCAGGCCAGCAAGAGTCTCCAAGGAGCTCATTCTTTCTGCCTTGATCTGCTAGCCGCCAGCATGACGTCACGCTGACCTGCGCGACCTTTTGCTGCCTGGGGCGCCGGCGCCTAGTGACGACCAATGCCAAATCCAAAAAAAATCGAAAATTAGTGTAGCGAAAGGGTTAGTATCGAGGACCTAGCAATATGGATTGGAATTCTGGGGCTCCAGGCTTTTAAGCGAAGGAGTGGACAGTGACATTGATAGCAGCTGTAAGTTCCGTAGCTAAGCTAACCTAATATCTGAGCTGAGAAGTGTGAGCCTAGGGTGTGTGTCCAGCCCACAGAATCACTATCTAGCCTGTAGAAGCTAGGAAAGAGTGTTGTGGGGGAACACCCCTCCTGAGACTCCTTCGACCTCGACATTGGTGTGTGTAGACTTGGGGTGTGTACAGAGGGGTGTGGGAGTGTAGGTGTGTCCAGCTGAACCCCCACTTGACCTAGAGAGTTAAGGGATGTGTGTGTGAGAGATTTGGAGGTGTGTCTAGACCTCTCAGAAGGAGGGGGGAACCCCCTTGTGGCCCGCTAGAAGGGTGTGTGTGTGTGTGTGTGTGTGTGTGTGTGTGTGTGTGGAGACCCTCCAGAGGGGTGTGGGAGTGTAGGTGTGTCCAGCTGAACCCCCACTTGACCTAGGGAGTTAAGGGGTGAGAGATTTGGAGGTGTGTCTAGATCCTGTAGACCTCTCAGAAGGAGGAGGGGGAACCCCCTTGTGGCCCGCTACAAGGGGTGTGTGAAGACCCTGGGTGTGTTTAGAGGGGCGTGGAACCAGATGTGTATCTAGCTGGCCTGTAGACTCTATAGGTAGAGTGTGGGGGCACCTCCTCCCCCCCCCCCCCCCCACCTTCCTTCCTTTCCTCTTTTATTTTATAAGCTCTCTCAATTATCGTTATGTAGGTATGGATTACATGAGGAGATAAAGGAATTTGCACCTACCCCAAAAGTTTCTAGACTCAAAAATTCAAATCAAAACTAACTTCAGTAGCTAGTGAAGATTAGCTATATTAATAAAGATTATTATGTTATAATACTTTTGAGAAGACTGCGTGAATTCACATAGGCATAGGAAGCATGGGAGAAATGCCCCATCCACCCACCCATGGTTAAACATGCAGATCAATAAGGAACATGCTAGCCTATATGCCAAATTTAGTTATATAAACTTTCAGCATCTAAAGTAATTTCATGTGCAAGCAATTTCTGAAATGTGTTATTCCATTGAATATTCTTAACTTTACATTCTTCTTTGGTATAGCTTCTTTACAATTACAGAGACTGCAGAGCACATAGCCTTTTCATCTCTTCATCACATAGAGTCATACCTATGATCAGAATCAAGAATGTCATCACGAGCTTCTTCATACACACACTGGTGAACTAGGTACATACATCTGTATTGCTAAAATTGTTAACTTAGGTAAGCTAAGCTATTTTGGAAAGCCTACAGTGTTTTCTTGTAACAAATCATGCTAGATAGTCTCCTACCCAATGGTATTCTATAGCACGGAGTCCTTGCCCACCCCTAACCTCATTCCCATTCAGGGTGTGCCCCCATGCTCCAAAACATCTATGATTCAAAGATGATATTAATAATGTAACTGTTAGTGAAACCAGCAACAAGTCTTGTCACAAAGAGTATTACAAAGATTTGGTCAACCTTAGTGATTAATGTTATGGTCAATGTAAGCTTTAGTATGACATCTTTTAGTTAGTTTTTGACTAATTGAGATCAGTTTTGTGACTAATAGCTGGTACTCAATTATAGTTTTAGTTGACTAAAGCAACATGAGGTCAAAAATGACCTGTTGTTGATGGTCTCACATAAGGGTGTGTTGTGATGTCACATAAGGGTATAAGGTGCGTTGTGATGTCACATAAGGGTGTGTGGTCTGAAGCTTGAGGCATTGTCTGAAATTGTGCAAGAAATGAAGATGTGGGCGGGGATTTGCGTAGAGATATGGGTCAATTTCATTCAGCAGTGAACTCTTGACCTTGGAGTGACTAGACTAACCCTTTCGCTCCCAAAAGAGTGTAATTTTACACACTTTTCAACCGTCCGTTACTCGGACCCCGTCGGCACCAGGACATCCTCCTGCCGCCAACCTTTGACTGTCGGCATCGGAAGTCAGAACAATGGGTTGTGGTCCGTCAGTTCTCAGATGTTTGACCACAGGGAGGAGCTGCCTTTGATCTTCCTTTGATGTTCGCTTTATATGGACTTAAAAAAAAAAAAAAAAAAAAAAAAAAATGAAAAGAAAAGGAGAATGGCATAGTGCATGGGGCAGTGCCGTAGAGGATCGTCGGTGTGAGAGAGGCCATAAGCAGAGTCTCCAAGGAGCTCATTCTTTCTGCCTTGATCTGCTAGCCGCCAGCATGACGTCACGCTGACCTGCGCGACCTTTTGCTGCCTGGGGCGCCGGCGCCTAGTGACGACCAATGCCAAATCCAAAAAAATCGAAAATTAGTGTAGCGAAAGGGTTAGGTAGCTACCTATTTATGTTATTATGACCTCCACCTCTGGCACCTTAGACACAGCTTTAATATACCCTTTAGGTTTTCCACTGTCATGCTTTCAACCTGATGTTACATTAAATCACTCTGGCAGTAGCTAATTATGCACAAAACACATGATTCATCCTTTCAAACTACTTTTACTTTTTCATAAACTTTGCAGCATAAATCTTTTATATAGACTGTCCTTTATTAAGGGGGGGATTTAGAGGGTTTTAATATCTCGTACCCATTTTACAGTATGTAGCTAGCTAAGTTTGATGAATACTTCACTTAATCCTCAGAATAGTCACTGTCCAGTTCAGGCAATTCAAAATGGTCACTTGTTAAACTGCTAACTCAGGGCCACCAAGTATATGCAACAAGGAATTTGATCTACATGAAAAGTTGCAGGCCTTCTTGGAGATGATTATCATGCATACTAAGTGAAATTCTCTCTGCTCAGCTTTCCCTTCAGCACTCCAAGTCCCTTCAAGTTCTTTCTCTTTCTTCTGAGCCTCTCTTCTTTATCCGTAATGTTGATATTCAGATATTATACATTAGATATCTCATTATAGTCTCACTTGGAATCCCACTGCCACCCACAGCACTATGGAGAGAACTACCACAACACATCCCACACCAGAAACAACCTTGATCCTAGAAGATATAGAACTAGAGTAAAGTGTTTATCTATAACTTCCACTATAATCAGGAGAGTACCAACTATAGTGGCTACACTCAACAGTATGACTCCTACCATCAACATGACTTGGTTAGTAGATGTTAGAACAGCAACTATTATTAAATAAAGCTAATAGCTAATGTTATAATGGATTGTAACACTAGAATATAATTACTAGTTGCTATAGCTAATAACATAAGAGAATAAAACCACAAAAATTAATATGTAACTAGCTAATAATGTAATGAATTATGACAAACTATCACAATTTACTGTGAAAATTAACATGTACAGAGCCAAGTTCTAATAGTTCCCCAACAATAGGGAGTCAGCCTACAGATTAGCTATAGCTAACTTCATGTGTATATCTTTCATTATGGAACAAGACAGTCAATAAAATTTATATAGCTACATCATGTAATGTGCATAGCTATAGTTATGATTCTCTGTCATAGAGGAGCTCTGTCATAATATTTCCATGCACACACCCCAAAAAGCCAATTCTCAGGATTATGCAAGTAGCTAACTAATATCAAGAATACATTATTACTTCACTAGTTCTCAGTTTATAATCATCACCATGAGCTATGAACTAATGATGCATATATAGCTATATAGCAAATCACCTGAAAATACAACACAACACATTACAGTAGTTATAGCTAGTTAACTGTATATGCTAAACAAGGAGCCAAACCAATTCATCATTTAAACTGACCAAAACATACAGCAGCTATATATATAATAATAGCTATATAGAATTATCATAGCTACGTACTATATTATATAGTTACACTGTCCCCTCCTATACAGCCTTAGGAATTAAATCCTCAGTTCTTCAACTTACCAGTTTATCAATCAGAAGACAGATCTCCCACCCTTTAAGTATAATAATTATTTATAGGAGTCACTTTTTGCAGCTCTCTCTTTATGAGTGCCAAACTATGAACTAACTGTACAACTGTGCATACATAATCACATTACAATTCTTTAATTATATTATTATTATAATTATTATATGCAATCAAGGGCTGGCTAAACAATCTTAGTATAAATATACTTCAGTAGTCTTACGTAATGTCTGTCTTTTTGACATGCCTGTATTTAGAATGCAACAGAATTCCTGGGCCTTGTTTTTGAGTCATGAATATAATAATGCAAGTCACAGTTTTAAAAAGGGGCATTGTTCTGGGCAAACTCATTCAAATTGCAGCTATGTAGGGACAGGGGCTAGGTGCTAGGGCTTAAGGGACATGGAAGGCTCAAGGGACAAGTGCTAGATGCTAAGGCTTAAGGGACAGGGCTAAGTGCTAGGGCACAGCCAAATTTTTTGAACACACATAGCTACTAAATACAACTAATTTGCATTTTATGTGTGACATGGCATTATTGTTGCACATGTCAACATCTGTTGCTATAGGCCATTTAAATAATTCATTAATGCATATTGTATATAGCATATTCATGTGAGAAGATTCTCATACATGAGACTTTGTACTGCTACACCTGCTAGACTATGTACTCAAATAAAAAATAAATAGTTATCAATTAGAGTTATTGACTATAATAATTATGACTAACACACCATAAAGTCTGATAAGAAAATAGCTAGCTAATTTCTTGCACATAGCTATTATTTAAATTTTAAATGAATTGACTATGAATTTGCCATACTTTTAGTAATTATATTCATAATAATTGCTATTCAACTAGTCTTGCTGCTCTGGACAGAGCAGGTGTTTTATTTATTTATTTATTTAGCTATTTGGACCAAAAATTGAAGGGTGCATAAGGGCTATTGTTGTTTAGTTAGTAGTTTTGGACTATTAGTTAGTTTTCAGTTAGTTATTGGAATCTTACAACATTTTAGTATAGTTTTAGTTAGTTACAAGAGCCTGGTATTTCTTTTAGTTTAGTTTTAGTTAGTTACAAGAGCCTAGCACTAGTTAGTTACAAGACCATGGTAGCTATTTTGGGGCAATCAACTTATACAATCAAATATGTAATTTTTTTGCTTCCATGGGATGAATGCTGCTTGTTAACTACAAACATTAATACAATAATTATCAGCTGGAGGTATGCTCAACTAATATTAGATTCAACTTCTGCTCTCATTAGTTTTAGTTTAGTTTTTGGTGCAATATAGTTTAGTTATAGTTTTGGCAAGTAAGTGAACTACAGTTTAGTTTAGTTTTAGTAGTGAAGAAATTACTGAACTATTATCCATTTAGTTTTAGTTTTAGTTAACGAATACAACAGTGATAAGGGCCTGTTGGCAATTTTTTTTTTTTTTTTTTTTTTGACTCTTCTAGCTAGTGTGTGAATAGTCTAAATAGACTTGCTACAGCTGTAGTGTAATAGCTCATAAACTAACCAGGTTTTAAGGACTATTAGAGTTAACAATGCTGTGGTTCTAAACAAATGTGGGCTATTATTGCAAGACTAGAGGTATGGTCAAGATAGCTAGCTGGCTTAGTCTCGCGAGCCAGACCCTTACTCCATTGCGAGAGCGTGCGAGTAAGGGGTAGCCCCGGCCGGGGTGGGGGGGGGGGGGAAGGGTCTGGTTCGCGAGAGACCATAGTTAGGGGTCCTTCTATGTGTAAATTTCCTTACAGTATTCTTATGGTATATTATTTTATAGTCAGTAATATTATTACTTGTGGAGCAGCAACATGAAACAAATTACTAGTGATAGAGATGTTGTAATAAAACCACAAGCTTACATGAAACATTTGTTATTTTTTGTAGCTACTATAGGCGATCTTACTGTGGCCAATGAAACTCCAGACCCACTAAAGCTACGGGGCTGATTTTCACTCCACAACACAAGCTCCTCTATTCACGCTCCACAACATTACAGTTATATTTCATATTTCAATTCTATTTTTCCACCATGACTAGCTGTTTTGGAAATTCCTGAACATCTGTTTAATAAAACTCTAAACGTTGGTAATTATCTTCACCGCTAGTTGCAAGCAAGAAATGGGCTGATTCTGTTAATTGGTTCCTGAGATGTCTGAATTTTGGTTGGACGCCATCATTTATAGCATTTGTTTAGCTAAAGTGTCCCACCCCTAATAATAATGATATTTGTGTGCGAGTGAAATCTTTCGTCTAGGTGACCACGTAGGAGCAATGCGCCAAAATTTAACATTATGCCAATTTTAGCGCGCAATATTAAATCAATACTCTATTACCAGTGGTGAAAAAAGTCGTTAATAATAATAATAATAATAATAATAATAATAAATTATTATTGGCTACTCTCCATCGCACGGCGCGTTGCCAGTGCACTGCATGTACCTGCATAATTTCTGAACTGTGTGACTACCAAAACGAAAGTAGTTTCACCGCGCATGCTCAGTACCGAACCCCACCCATGTTTATTTGCTTAGAGCTCGATTTTTGGGGGCGTGTGCCGTCTAAGCTCGAGTAAATTGATTGTATATCTAAAGCTTGTAATACGAAAATAAAATTGTGAGTTAGCTAATAGCACGACTCTAAGAGTACTCTAATAGAACAGTTAATAATTAATTTCGGGCTAGGTTGCTTCAAGTTTAATAGTGTACCTATTTTTATTCCCCAGATCTTCCACTTTCTGTGCTACTCCATTCCACCTCCCACAATGTCTGATGTAAAACTCAATACCAAACCTGACAGTGAGTAATCTTATTTGTGTAGTTATATTAACTGTACAGCACAGGATATTTAACTACTGAGAAACATATTCTGTGTAATGAGAATAACTACTAGTTGTGGAGCAATAATGTCTGAGTAATACAGTCCATACCCAGGATTGCGTGGTTATTAGACTCAAAAGATAAAAACAACTAGTTCTTCAACTTTTCTTTCATTGGGGATCCTTGAATCTAGCTATTACCTGTAATATTCTATTCCATAGCATCACATTTTGACAATTTGATTTCTTACTTGTCTAGCTTTTATTTAAACACTTAGCTAATATGGCACCTTAGAACCTCATTCCACTATTAATTTACTAGATATTAACATTTTTGTGATAGTCTTCATAAAATTAATTAGACACTGGAAAAAAAGCAGTTTGAGGAATAAACTGATAGCTAGCAGTTTCTCACATTGAGAGAAATAGTGTACTTGAAAGGCATATAGAATTTTCCACAAATATAGCCAATTCTCACTAAGTGTTAATTTTCTTCTGTAGTTCCTACTCTCGATCTCAAGACTCTTCTGAATGATCTCACTCCAGTGCATCATAAGTGGCGCAAGATTTGCATTCAGCTAGGCATTCCTAATAGCCAGCTCCTTCAATTTGAGAAAGATGATGATCCTATCATTGCTAGTCTTGACTATTGGTTGAATGGTAACACTGATGTCCCTATCACATGGAGGTCTATGGTGGCAGCCCTGGAGTCCGCTAGTGTAGGGGAACATGGACTAGCTAAAGTATTGAGAGAGAAGTATTGCATGGAGATTACTAATAAAGCATCCAAACAAACTGAGAGTATGTGAATTATAATATTATGTAGCTATCAACTTCAGAATTTATTGTTAATGTTGAAGGTATCATTCACCTAATTCTTGGGTTACTGTACTATTATTATGCCCATCTTGATCAACTAGCTTATGTGGCTTTTTTAATGGAATGCTCACAAAAATAATACATAGCTAGCTACTTGGAAATTATTCTCAGAAAATTGACCACTAAAATTATTATAATAGCTCTTCCAGCTTTAAAGTGGGTATTTTTATAGGACTATGCATGCTAAACATTAATACTACTATGAAATAGCTATATATGCTTATTATTAGGACACTCTAAATGTATGTAGATGTTTAGCAGTAGTTATGGTTAATGCATGCACACAGTTCCATATACCAGCACACTATATTTATAGTCCACACACTACAATTATTAATATAATCATGATTATTATTTTAGTGAACTCATCTACTCCCGAGACTAAACAGAGGTTTCCTTATCTTGAAATAACAGAATTGACAGAAGAACAAAAGGATAAACTCATACAGCGATTAACTTTAGAGAGTGATGAAATAAAAGCCAAATTTGCTATTCTTGTCAGCAGAACTACTAAATCATTGGAAAAAAATCACGTTTCAGTTGATAACTTAAAAATAACCTTAAAGAACTTGGGTTTGAATGAGCTGGTGGAAAAGTTACATGATGAATCTGACCTGAATAAGGCATTGATAAAAGCTAGTGACTATTGGTCGTTTTTTGAGTACGAAACAGTGACAAGCATTATTAGCAGTTATTGCAAAGATGATGATGACTTACAGCAAGAGGTGGAGTCATACATATCAAGTTTCAAGATATATTGTCAGAGGAGATTATGTGAAGTTCCCATTGACAATTTTGAGACTGAAATGCACAAGAAAACAATGAAACTATATGTTAAAATGGATGAAACCTTCAATATTTCATTGAATGAAGTGAAAAAAATTGAAGCTAAGCTATCAGTCTTGCTAGACACAGATTTATACCTTTGCAAGGTGGAAGAGGGCTGCATAGAACTTATTTTTAGTTGTCTTCGTAAAATAAAACTGCCTTTTTCACTAAATAGTCAGCAAAAAGAGGATTTATTAAAAATGGGAGTAGTAAGATTATATTATGATGACATATGTGAATATTATCATGCACTATCCCAAGACAAATCTCTGTCACAACCATTACAACCATCACAATTACCTGCAGTAAAACAGCTGTTTTCATCAATGTCTCCCTTAGGTAAGTAATAAATATAATGATTTAAGAAGGCATTATAAAAACTTATACATTGTTATAGAGATGTCTGAACTTTCACTGGAATTGAATGATCTACCAAAAGAAAGTCAACCTGATGTTGAAACAATGGAGGATGAAGGCTACCAAGGTTAGTCTCACTCTGAGTAGCTGTGTTTTAAGTTATGTAAAGAGGTCACTTTCATAGTCTTATTCACACATGTAACAACTGTTGTTGGTACTCATAATCTGAATTGGATCAATTATAGCTATCTTTTCAGTATCATTATTTATAGCTACACATTACAATTAGATGCTGATGTTTTAATGAATTATTACTCACCTTACTCAGACTATCCCTTAGATGTTGTTACATAGGGACAATATGATTATGATAAATAGGAGATTTCATTCAAATGTCAATTATATCCACTATCGTAAAGATGCCTAAAGTCTATTCGCGTTCCCTTGCCCACGGAAGTAGTAGCGGTAGAGTGTGATTACGTAGTAGTGCATCATTAGTTGATTTAGCAAAATATTTGTGGATATGGTATGTGCGGGTAACTAAACTGGTATATTGATCTTAACTGCTGGAATTGAGCTAAATAACGGAAACCACATTCCGCGCGGTTAATGGAATGCTCTGTACTTTGCTTATGGGACATACAGCTAACTTTTGACTGGTAAGACATAGAACCTTATAAAAGATATCAGAAAAATTCTACGATTATTAGTTAACTGTTGGTGTTTGAAATTTTGAAATCGGATGAAAATTTAGCAAAATATTCATGGTGCCAGGTCAACCCAAATAGACTTTAGTGTTTCTTGCATGTTAACTTACACTTTTGGTATATCTAAAGTAGTCCGGCAGAACTAGGGGTGAAGTTCGCAATTATTTCCATATTTTTTTTTAAAGCATATTATTTAGAATCTTCTATGTCCACATAACATATTTTCACCTGCTGGCTCTGCACCAGCATTGGGCATTCTCTAAAATAGGCCAATCTTTATCTGTAAAGCTCCAGTGCGATGTCTGCAAAAATTTATATTTTCACTTCCCATAGAGTTTCTATAACGAAATTTATTAATGCAAAAATTATCAAAGATTGACTAAGTTTTTAAAAAAGCTATATTCATCTTCCTCTGGTTCTTCAGTAGCTTATGCTTGTTTATTGTTGCAAATAGAACCTCCTTGACAATGACAAAAATTATTGTGCAAGCCAAATAGGCAGTCACACATCCACATCTATTGGAATAGCAAGGTTGTTCAGCATTGCCTAAAATTATCACTGCCATAGAAAAAAAAATCACATACAACTGTGATAGGATATGGGAAAAGGGGGCTTGTCACGCAAAAAATAATTTTTGAGCTATTGGCACCGTGGGAAAGAGCGTTTCTCCAGCTCTGTAATGAGCCTTAAATTATTACTTACAAGGGTACGGAAGCAGAGATATAGGCATCAGAAGTTGACAGAAGCATAATCAACAATTACAAGGAAACAGTGTTTCAAGTCTAGCCGACAATTTTTCCACCTCCGTCCGTGTCACACCCCTAGGCTGACCGAAGAAAGAGTAGAAACGAAGGGTTGGTGCAAGGATTCTACGGCTCCCGAGGTTGGAGATTCTTCCCCATGGTTCAACTAGTCCCCTATCTGTCGAACTAGAGTTGTAACTGATATTTTTATAGACTAAAATGAAGTAGTTAGTTTGATAGTTTAAGTAACTAAGTTAAATAATTATAGTAGGTAGATATTAGCTACTTTCTCTCAGTTAGTTACCGCTGGCTAAAAACTAGCGAACTGCTAGCTAACTACTAGCTAGGTATGATGCTAACTTAGTTGCTATGGTGTCATACGTATAACCGTATACTATCTAGTAATTTGTCCGTATTATATTAAATAATAGTCCGTCCACGATCAACTTTTATCTGGAGTGGGCTTTTTTAAACGATGTGTTCCACCGGTTAGAAGTGGATTCAGGTCACCAAATTTTAACAGAAGGTAGAAGAAAGTCCATAGTTTATTATGATATAACAAAAAATTTTTTGCCCGTTAGTGACCGGTGAGCTATAATTAGCCATATCTCGGAATGAATATCTGCGTGACAAGCCCCCTTTTCCCATATCCTGTCACAGTTACTAACATGAACAAGTTGAAACATTCAAAATTTGACTTTGAACATAGTGTGGAAGGAGCAACAGTTAGGCCTTGACAAAATTGAGCAAATGGGCAGCCTGAAGAAACAAGTAATTCTGCAAGAAAAGTGCATGGGCTGCCAATTTTGTCGAGAAAGTAAAATGGCTGCCAGTGAAGCTGCCTCAGCAGAGATTGAGGTAATGAATCCAGAAACCCAATTCAATTAGAAGTACATGTGGCATTACATACTGAAGTAGCATTGTCATTATGGCTGACATGATACTGGAGAGACCAAGTTCTACAAAAACAAAATCATAGCTTCAGGTATTGCATTTAGCAATGGCTGTTGTTTCTGGAGGACAGTCCACAGCCTTGTCTAATACATTTTATCCTGCCATAATTCATCTAAGTAAACAATGAAAACCTAAACAATGTGTGACCTCTATAGCCTCAGGTAATTTTTCATTAGTTATTTTGTAATTGGCCCTTTTAGACAAAGGGACAATAAAGTATGAAGGCAGCAAATAGTGACTTACAGCAGAACTTGAAGGGGAACAAGATGAAGAGTCCATCTTCACTAACTTGCAGCTGCTTAACCTGTCATGCATGCGAGCTATGTGTTCAACGTTACTTAATTATTACATGCAATACGACCTTAGAACTTCTTTCTTATTGAAAAAGTGCCAACTTGAACAAATTTATGTTATCTTTAGGGTACAAGAGTTGCACATGCACATAGTCATATTATCCTTTACATTTTCATGGATACAGTGCAATGCCCAAAACAAGAATTCAGTTTGTGTCACTTCTCACTCCTTTCCCTTTGCATATGAAGTGGCTGTCACTTTATAGTCCTACTGTGCATTATTTACACCAAAGACCCCTATACCCATTACCATGAACCTATGGTCCTACACCTGATTTGTTTATAGGACATATCCCATGTGGAACACCTACACCTTAGTTTCAACTGCTATACACTTCCTTTTCTAAGAATGGGGGAAAAATTAATTACTACCAACTTAACATGTGACCTCTTTTAACATTCCTCCTATATCCACAGCATCCATCCCATTCTCTGAAATGGTTACTCTTTCTCAACCTCCAATTCGACCAGGCTTCTCCTTCTCCACAACAGACCATTCTATGGAAGCTTCTCCTGTTATATCTGCTAACAGTGACACAGGTGAGACAAAAAATACAGAGTTTTTTTAGTGTGAAAGCTGCATGTTGTAACTTTTACTAGGCTATAGACTGTCTCCAAAGTTATATTATTTCTGATATATATTCAACCAGACTGATGCAGTCAGTCATGAGCACACTCAGACATATTATGATAACCAAATACCTTCCCCATAATTTTAATGGGAAGACACATGCAGTAGTTAAGCTATTTTCCTAATCATTGAAGGTATTATGTTAGGGTAAAATCACATCACTTTGTGAATGGCTATCCAAATCAAGTTCTCTATGCAGCTGTTAACAATGTTTAAATGCTTATCTGTTAACCACTACTGTCATGGTTAAATACTGTTTACCAAACCACTAAGTACAAAAAGGATCAAAATTGCTAAATTATGAACAAAGAATAGTCACACTAAGGAAGTAACTCATAATCAGTATAAATCTATAAGTCATTATTATTTTCCTTTACCCTCACTACCCACAGTCCCTATCACATCCTCTGAGAGAGTGACCCCACCCCCACCTCAAATTTTGTCACCGGGAATGGATGGCACAGAGAATAGTACAGAGGCTTCTTCTAGTAACAGGGCCAGCAAAGGTGAGTGTGTCATTATTATGTACATGATAGGTAGCTATGTCTATACTTACTAGTGTTTTGTGCTATGATTTACGATCCATAATGGTATATTCATTGGGAATATTATCAAACAGCTGTTTCTGTGATGGTTGCTACAGAATAATTTTATGTACTACTGATATTTTTTTAACATTAGCTATTACTGTGTCTTGGACAATCAGTTATTATAGAGAGAGTGAATGATTGTCAAGAATTGCTAATAATCATTGTAATGATTGTTACTCTCAGTGGTTTAAAATATGCCTAGTGATCACCAGGTCTGCCAGACCCATTCTTCTGAGAGTTTAATTCAGCAATTTTAGTCAGGTGTATCAAATTAACTCTTTAGGGCCTAAAGGCGGATATATCCACGAACAGGAATGTTATTAACATTTTGGCTCCAAAACGCTAAACTAACAGGAAGCTACACAGCAGGGTGGCTGCTAATTGTTGTTAATGAATCCTGTCTTCATTTTACAAACTTATGGCCAGATAAACTCTGGACACATTAGCATATTTCTTTTCAAGTAGGGTGAGTGTGCTGGATGAAATTATTACTGAAGGGAGATGATGATAATTTTGAATTCAGAATCAGATGATGAAAGTAATGACAATAACAGATGTAAAAATGCTAAGTATGACTTTCTTTGCAGGAATCTTTCCAGACTCAGTTCTACCCACTGCACCAAAAATGGAATTTCCTACAATCAGACGGTTGCAGGAAAGACATATGTGTTAGGATCTGAGAAAACGTGCCTTTTGGCGCTAAAAATCAAAATTGAGTTATTAGCACCACCTTGTAGCGCTCACCTTTAGCTATCATTTGATACCAAATATGAGGCCTAATTCAGCACCGTCGCTAAGTTATAAGCGTTGGATTAACACTACCCGGGGCTAACGCTAACATTGCAGTTTGGTAGAAAAACGCCCCAGAAGTTTTGCATCATGCTAGTGATTAGTATCCGGAGCTATTCACGTAAGTCCGTAAAACAGTATGATGTAATCATTTCTTATCTCTCCGCGTGGCTGACAGAAAGTTGTTGTGTGGCAGTTTGTGTCTTCTCTACCTTCTATCTGTTGGTTTTGAAGCGTTGGGTACTCTAATAGTTTAGAGTGATGCGAGGAAGTACTGGACTTAACTTTGGTAAGTTAAATTAAAGTTGTAGTTTTAGCTAGCTAAAAATAACAAGCTTAGTAACGAACCGAAGCATTAGTAGTTTGATATAGCTAGATTGATTAAAATGAACGAGCTTGTAGCTGATGTACAAGCTACTAGTAAAGCCCTGGCCATGTTTAGAAAAGCTTCTGTTTGTAGCATTGCTTACAGTAAACTCGGCCTTGTAAAAAGTTAACAACTCTTAGCTAAAGTTTTGACTCAAAGATTAGATATGATATGATAGTTAGCTACTATGGTTATATTCATTTCTATAGAGACTGCCCATAATAATACCAGTGTAGCAGAAGATTGTCTAGAAGTGGCTTTCTCTTTACCTCCATATTCCTCACCAAACCTCCCATTCCTGTTATAATTCAACCCTCATCTATAATCTTCAGCAGACCTAAGGTCACGTCCAAGGTCAGGGTGCTGTAAACCTATACATTATTCATTCATAGTAATATCAGCTTATGCTATAACACTTCTGGTAATCCTTGCCTAGAAAACTTTGCTGTTTGAATCTCACCCCCCCTAAGTTCTAATTTTCAATCTATAGCATTACATGAATTGCACATAATTTGGTATTATTCTTTTTTGTATTGTAGGTTATGGAGATATTATACTACTTTGAAGCACACCTACACATCACAAACACACCATTATTATTGTAATGTTATTATGTTTCTATACACATTATCTACTTTAGTGGGGCTGGTAGGGAAGATATTCATCTCTTCTGTGTCCTCAGAGTCACTGTCCACCACATGTGGTGAACAAAAGTAATCTTAGAGCTTTGCCTGATCTGAAGAATCAAGCCTTAACAACTGCAATTCCTCATAGGAAGCCATGACTGTATTCTTGCAGCTGTAATTTAGTCTTAGTAGTTGCCTAGCAACTAATGGGGATTTCCCTTGTTACCGTGTACTAATACGTGCACGCACTCAGTAGATTCATCAACAAAATCCGCGTAACGCAATGAGCTTTTTTGTCAAAGACTTTAAACTGCGCGCTTGCCTACTTTCCTTGGCTTGTTAGGCTTAAAATTTGGTGTGGAGGTAGAGAAGACCCTCTAGAACCATCTGAGGTTAAAAAAAAATTTTGTTAATTCAATTCATTTTTTGCTAGCAAAACTTCATTAGGCCATAGTGTAAATTACATTATTGCGCCAAAAGGCACGTTTTCTCAGATCCTATCACATATTTCCTACACTTTTTCAGTGGAGGATAGGGCGGAATTTCTACATTGCCCAAAATTCTGCCCTATCCTCTACAAAAACAGTGTAGGAATCATGTGTTTCCTGCATCTGGCCGATTGTAGGAAATTTCATTTTTGGTGCAGTGACCCTCTCCTCACACAAGCAGCAGCACACTCAATCTGTGGAGCATCGATTAATTTTATATAATTATTACAGATCACCTTCATCATTTACTATTACTTTTTTTATCTCTGTCACAACACATAGCCCTAAAGCAAGCTTTACTAACACACATCTTGACCAAACATGGCCACACCCCTTAACCATGATCTAGATTTTATGCTATTTATAGCTATATACCACTCCACATTTAAAATCTAATCGTATAGTAGGCTTACCTAGCATTCTGAAGTTGTACAATCTTCTTCCATGTCCCAATCACAGAATAAAATCGCTACGCTAAAGGCTAGCTACTTAGCATAGAACTATCAACTACTAGATTGCTTACTGTTCCGTCGCTGCTTTCATTATGGACTCTTGCTGTTGTTTATAAGATGTTACTAGGTGACAAATTTTGACTGAGACCCTGAAGGACACAGAGAAGCCATGGGAATCAAGCAACGCCATCTTTGAAAAAAATAATCTCGTCTACTAGGTGACAAATTTTGACTGAGACCCTGAAGGACACAGAGAAGCCACGGGAATCAAGCAACGCCATCTTTGAAAAAATAATCTTGTCATAAATGCATGCGCATGTTTTCTAATTAAAGGCCCCAAAGAGTTAATCCCACCAAATTTAAAAATTGAAGATGAGTGTCCACAAATGCCTAGAGATTTAATTCTCAATGAAAAGACCAATCACCAAAAAATCATCAGTAATAAAAGCACTAGTATAAGACATCACTAATTGACCACCACTGAAATTTGACCACACAAAATTGACCTCTCACTATCAAAAATCGTCCACCATAGTGTACGGAAGTGTACGGAAGTGTATGCAAATTTATGGGAGTGCACCGGTTATAAGGTTGCATGTTGAGGTGCTAGGACTTTCTTAGCTGTTCTACTAGCTGCTACTAGCTTCTACTAGCTGTTTTACCTCTACCTCTAGTAGTATACTACATTTTTTCTCAAGTGATGCCTGGGAAGAAAGTTCCATCCACCTGCAAGAAACCTTTGCTGAGGAAAGATGAATCTCCTGTCGCTCCTCGGAAAAAATACAAACAATGGTCAGAAGAATCTATGCTTGGGGCTATGAAGGCTGTAAAAGAAGGTAGCATGGGCCTTAACAGAGCTGCTCTAGAATATGGCGTCCCGAAAACTACTCTGACTGGTTGTCTATCTGAGAGAGTAATTCATGGCTGTAAGTCAGGTAGATCTTCATATTTGACTCCAGAGGAAGAAAGAGAACTTTATGACTGGCTGATAGATTGATACGTTCACAGCAGCCAGGCAAGGAAAATTACAGCAGCCAGGTAAGGAAAATCAGTCTTGCAGTCTGCCAGTATCAGCCACAAGTAATGTTGATGGTGAGCTGAAAGAATGTGCAGTCTGTATGGACAACTATGAGGATGACTTGGTTGATGGTGAGCTTCAAACGGAAGGGGTTTGCTGCATTAGCTAACTGTGACCTATGGATGCATGAAGACTGTCTTTCCGTTGAAGGAGAAACTTATGTGTGTGTTCTTTGTAATGCCATGCTTAACTAACATTGTGTATGGCCTCTCACACATAGTAAAAGTACTGATTTATGAATTTGAAAACATTAGAGTATAAAGTTCATGATTCTAATCAATGTGGTCGAATTTGATATTATTAAAAGTCTGGTAGTTGAATTTAGATAGTGGTGGTCGACTTTTGATGTGAGACTCTTCTTGGCTTTGGCTTCAGTATCACATAATTTATGGTCGAAATTCGATCATCTTAGAGATTTGGAGTTTGAATGCACTAGTCTAGACAGTGCAGTTTGCGGTTGCCTACGGGAGAAAAGTTATAAGTTGAGTTAATTAACTGGTGGATTAATGATGCCTTATGCTATACAGTATAATTATGAGAAATTGTGCAAATTTAACACTAACTAGTGTTACCTATCATTGTAAATATGTACTTAGTACAATTTTTAGCCAGAAATTGTCTCTTAATCATTATTATTCTTGCATTTAGATTTTCAAGAGCAACTGAATAACTTAGAACAAAGCTTTCATAAAATTGTTGACCAAATACAAAAAAAACATGAATTCTTTCACCCTATTGAACACAGTGACATTCATAAAGATTCAGAAATTGAGGCTTATTTCAGTATCTTGTACAAACACTGGGATTTCACTTTCATTGAGAATCTGGTAAACAAGTCTGAAGACAAAGATCTAATATCAAGAATGCAGGATTTCAAGAATAAGCTAAAAGAGTTTTGTCACAAAACTCGTCTCTGTGACTTTACCAATTACTGTACAAAATTCAACAAAAAAGTTTCAGAAGACGATTTGAAGGAACTTGTTGTCAAACTAAACCAAAACTGGAAGGAATGCACTCTGGAGAATTTAGAGATGTTGCAAGAAAGCATCACTCATAAATTCTTTCTCCCTCCATATTCAATGACCATTGAAGAAATTGGAGTAGACTCCATTATCATAAAATGGTCAATTCCCACTGAGAATGCCACATCACTAGAGAAAAGCCTCGAAAAAACAGACATTAGAGAGTTCTGCAAAGAGAATGGAATTGAATCAATCATTCTTGACAGAAAAGAATGTCTATATTTACCATCTAGAGCCTACCTGAAGGATCTGTATTCAACTAAGGAAGGAAAGAACCTTGCTCCCTTCAAGCTGGCAAAGGTAAAGGAAGAAGTAATCAGCAGAAGTCAAGATGATGAATTCACAAAGGACACATTTCGTGGTGACCAGGATGATGTAGTTCATAAGAAGTATCCGATGAAAGTAGATGAAGTTTGTCATCTCACAGATCAGGAAAAAACACGACTAGTTCTAATAGAAGGAGCTCCAGGTGTAGGAAAGACCACATTCAGTGAGCAGTACTGTTACAATTGGTCGCGGGGCAAGTGTCTTAATGATCATACCCTATTGCTGCTCCTTCCACTAAGAGACAGCAAAATAAAGTCTGTCAAAACAGTTTCCAAACTTTTCCAGCGCCCTTACCTAAAGCAAGACATAGCACAGGAAGTGGAGAACAGTCAAGGAGAAGGCATAGCAATATGGCTAGAGGCCTGGGATGAACTAGAAGAGAGCATGAGAGAAGAGTCGTCTATATTCTTAGACTTGGTGCACGGTCGTGTGTTGCCTAAAGCAACTATCATCGTTACTGGTAGACCATGGGCCACCATGAAGATCAGGGATAACTCTGACATAACAGTGGACCAGCATATTGAGATAGTGTCCACTCCCAAAATTCAATTTTCCCGAGTGCTTGAAGAAAAGAAACTCAAAACAGAAAACTTGAAGAAGTTCAAAGACTATGTGAACTCTAACCCCTCAGTAAAAGCTGCCATGCACACTCCCGTAACTGCCGACATAGTGACAGAGGTATTCCAGTGGAGTCAAGACACGGAATCACGCCCGCCAATCACAATGACCAAGCTTTACAATGCTTACACCTGCAAACTGCTGATGCAGCATCTCTCCAGGAGAATGGAAGATCACAAACAGTCTCATAACATTCGCTCTCTGGAAGATGTTCCTCCAGATTTGAAAAAAGAGCTCCAGGCCATCTGTAAATTAGCATGGGAGGGAATTGTGGAACGAAGGCTTACTTTCACTAGCAATGCTCTTAGTGTAGGCACTCTAGGACTGATGCAAGAAGTGAAGGAGTTGCACAGTGGAGAGGACATCCAGCTCTCCTACCACTTCATTCACCTAACACTACAGGAATTCCTCTCAGCCTACCATATATGTCAGCTTCCACTAGAGAAACAGCAACAAATCATTCAAGAACACATGGAAGTCAGTCACCTCAACACAGTTGTAAAGTTTTACTTTGGGCTATGTAAACACAACGACTTGCCATCATCAAAGGTAATTTCACCATCTAAAAGCTCTCCTTCATCCTATCAATGGTTATTTGAATGTGAATATGATGCCGAACAAATTTCCAAAGTTCTTTGTTCAGGTGATCATGAACCAGTCTCTGTGCGTTCATCATATGAATGGAGTCCTCTCGACTATTATTGTTTGGGCTATTGCATATCACACTCTCAGTGCCAGTGGAAATTGGACTTTTCATCTGCTTCGATGGGAGATGAGGGAGTTGAAATGTTTTGCAATGGAATATTGAGTAACAGACAAGTAACATGGAATGGGAAGATATTGAGAGTTAATTTCAATGATAATGATGTCACAGAGAAGGGCATTAAGTCGTTAGTGCAAGTCCCTCCTACTATACTTCAGAAAATTAACAAGCTGTACCTTGGGATAAATAAACTCAACGAAAATGCACTAGATGTCTTCTCTAAAATTATTCCTGAACTGACTAGTTTACAGGTTTTATCCCTTTCCAGAAATTCCATTGGTGATAGAGGAGCTGTGAAACTTATAAGAACTCTGTGTGACAGCAAGACTCCTTTACGACATCTATACCTCAACAGTACAGATGTAAGTGAAAACTGTTGCACTTTTCTCGTTAACCTCCTATCCAGCACTGATCTGAAGAAACTTGATATTTCTAAGAACAATCTCTCCTCCAGCAGCGTAGCCTTCACCATGAATGGTATCCAACAAAGGAATACCATCGAAACACTTGAAATCAGTGCTTCTAATTTTTCAAAGGAAAACTGTACATCTTTGGCCTCTGTCTTACAGCAGCCCATGTGTCAGCTAAAATGGCTAGACATAGAGAATTGCCAAATCAAGAGTGATGGAGCTATACAATTAGCAGCGGGCCTCACCAACAACAAGTCACTGGAGAATATCTACTTATCAGACAACCCAATAGGAGAAGATGGAGCAGTTGCTTTAGGTGAAGCGATTACTAACAATGTAGTCTTAAAAATTCTCTATATGTGCAACTGTGAAATTACATCCAAAGGTTTTGCTAAACTTGCCTCATCACTGTCTAAAAATACAAAGCTGCAAACATTATGGATATCAGACAATCAAACAGGAATAGAAGGAGCCAGGGCAGTGAGTAAGATGATAGCACATAACAAGACTCTTAAGGAGCTAAGCATATGTAGCGATGATTCACTGGAAAAAGAAATTGACATAATAGTATCATCTCTACAAAGTAACACAAGTTTGAAACAACTTTGCCTGCCCAAAAAATTTAAAAGGCCAGAAGTCCCAATAGTGCGTTGGTTGTAAGGTGAGAAAGCATAATAGAGTGGAATTATAATCTTGTAAAGTGTCATCTAATAATTATACAGTTAAATTATAGTTGAGATAATTTCCCTATAAGATATGTATAGTTGAGCTGAGTTGCTTATAAGGAATGTGTATAATGTCATATTATTATTATTATTGATAAGTTTCCTTGAGAAATGTGTATTATTTCCAATGTGAGGTCTGTATTTTCTTTTTATTGCAGAATTCTTGACTTGTCTTCTATATTGAAGATTTGTACTAACTTCTATTGAAACTTTATATTTAAACATTATGGTTTTTATATTAATAATTTTTTTTAAAGAAGTCCTTTTACAGTTATCGCTACTGGTATATGAAATTTTTGATGACTGGGAATGGATATTGAAATTCAGGATATAGGGACAGACGTGTTGGTACAAACTATATTAATTTTATTAGGGTGGCTTAACCCAATTTTTGTTACCAGGTGGATAAAAGCACCATTGTTCCTTATGATCTATTTATCAATATTGGAAGGGGTGCCACTGCCAAATTTGTATGCGCAGAAAAACAAAATGGCTACCTAGTTAATGCAAAATAATAATAATATACAAGGTATAGAATTTATTTGATATAGAGGGGGGGAAATGACACTCAACCTTTGGTTTTATTTTTTATTGTATCAGGAGTCATTGGTATAGTGGCTAAAAATGTCTCATGAAGCAAAAAAAAAAAAAGATTTGGTGATTAGATACACTTGCAGTTACAAAGTGGTGAACAATCGATTCTTGCCTTCACACAAGTGCAGTTTGAGCAATCTACTTTGCATGTACATCGAATGAGCTCATGGCAAGCCTTTGAGACCTCAGGAAGAGTTATCCAAACCCGCACCCATGAATTTGACACTCTTGTCCAGGAAAAGTTTTCAGGTGAAGGAAGGACTTGCTGTGTCTGTGTACTCGTCCATATCTTGATACACTGTTCATTTGGTATGCTGAAGTAGAGCATCCTGAGTTGGTGGTATTCTCTCAATTGATTGGTTTCTTTTGCAAAATAACTTCTCTCTTGTATCGTTGACAGAGATGAGTGGACTGGTTCTGTCATAAAGAACAACAACGAAATTATCTTTCAATGGCTTTGAAATGGATGGAATCAGCGCTTAGACTCTCAATGCTTAGACTCTCGAAGGGGTGCAAAGAAAGATACACAAAGCATCTGTAACTTCAACAAATGCCTGCCATGCTTGCCAGGCAGATTTCTTGCCCTTCCCTTTGAAAGCTGAGGTTGTATCACTGCCGGTGAGGGCATGAAAAAGTGGAAGAGCCTGTGATTTCTGCTTACCCAGACCATCAAAGATTGCATGAATGCTTAAAAACCTGTAGCTCTTCCCCATCCCAAAAGCAACCTATACGTCAGCAACTGGTTAGCTTTAACTAGCTTGTGAAATGCTCCCATATATGAGGATAATGATGACATCTGTATCCACTGTATGTGTCTCAATTTTCTTCATTCCCTGTTGTAATGCATGCAGCACATGCATCACAATTCTCATATCAACCTCCTCGTGATTGCAATCTGGCATATGGTTGCTGGAGCCAGTGTGCAGTACAGATTCCCCAGATGTGACATAAACTAAACTGTCTGGTGGAAATGTAGCCTCAGCAACTTTATTTAATTCTTTGTTTTTTGAGTCATGAAGAAAGTCCATCCATTTGCTAGGTAGCTTTGTTTGGCCCTGATACTTTCCTGCACACACCTTTACCTCTCTTTTCTCGAGTGGACTCCTTCAAGCTATCTGGTATGTATGTGTCCCACACAATGTCCAATCTCATGGAAGTCTCAAGCTGCATCCTGAGGTAAGGAATAAACACCTTTTCAGCATAATCATCAAAAGTAACTATTCCAGAAGTGGGCAAGCAGTGAACAATGACAGCACCATCCAGGACCTTGCAATCATAAGATGATGGTGCATCAGGCTGTGTTGGAAGTTGAAAGCATTTCAGTAGCTCAGACTTCATGCTTGGTAGATGAAGCTTGCCAAACTCTGAAAGGGAAGGTGGGAATGACTGTATTTCATGTGAGAAGAATTCTTTCAAACCACCAGCATGACTTTGCATGGCAATATATAGCTGGCTAAAAAGTGCAACATTGTTTTGAAGAGTCTTCTTATTTTGTTTTGATTGCACCCTTGGTTGAGGTCATTTGAAAAGTGCTAGAGAATTCTGTTTGATTGGGTCATGGATGGAATGGGTGCAGTCCTTGAGTACACTCTTGAAAAATTCTTGATACTGTTTCATACCTATGTCTTCAAGAGCACAAAACGCTTTCACTACAGATTCATCCATGCAGTTGCGGCTATCAAGAGTTACAAGTTCAGGAAAGTTGTCCAGAAAAGGATTGTTTATTCTCTTGACGGTTGAGTAGAGGCTGTTAACTTACTTATGAAAACATTTTTGAGCCTCATGCCCACTCTGATGATTCTGAAATTTTTTTTGGATCTTCTGGATCATCACTAGGAAGTTATTCAACTTGAAACTGATTCTGCAATCTGGCCAACTCTGGCCCTGATAGCATCCATCGCTTCAATACAACAGGGTTTTCCGTTAGTCCAATGCAACCACCAGCCCCTTTCACATAGGCATTTTGTTGTACATGGGCCTGGTCGATAGGGATTGCTGAGATGCATTGTTGGTTTTTGAAAGTACCCAGTGCCCTTGCTTCTCAAATTCATTTCTGACTGAATCTGGCAGACACTTCATGTCTCGAATGTGAATAGGCATCCATCGTGCATAATTCACATGATCCAGTGCAAAAAATAGTGGTGTAAGCTTCTCCAAGACTTCCACATAGAGCTTGAAGTTTCTCTCTCTATGACCCCTGATGAAAATGAGAACCAGTGTTTCATACCTCAGGAATAAGTCCCAATACATGAAGGTGGGATTTTCTTGACACATGTCTTTTCTCCAAGCTGCAAATGAATCATTCCTTTCTGATTCCAAGTAGCTAGCTATTATGCTTCCTGCTGAAGTTTTTGAAGAGTTAAGACTGTTACCTGGTGAGCATGCTGTGTTCTGGTTAGGTGTGCCACTTTTAGGAAAGAGTCAGCGACACCAGATGAGGCTACTTTGGCTTCAGTCAATGCTGTGGTCCATTCAGAACCCTCCAAAAAAATCCCCTAGTGTATTTCAAAGGACCATTTCAGTCTGCAGACCCCCCAACATTACAACATGCATATTCTCACCATGTGTAGCTGGCCATTTCCATTGTACATACTTTGCAAGAGAAAATAGGGGCTGATCAAAAGTAGTGACAGGAATTTGTCCTGGATTAAGATGGGCAATTGCTTCTCTTTGAATAGTCATTCCATGTTTAATCATAGATGGGGTAGCTGACTTCTCAGAAAATAGGGGAAGAAGTGCACACAAAGCTGGAGGATCTTCTGGTGGTAATTACTGAACAGCGTGATGAGCAGCCCACACAATTTTATCTCCATAAACAAGATCATTGTCCAATAGAAGTAGTGCACTATAAACCCATGCCATTTCCTTGGCTATTTCCTGACCTATAAAGTTCTATGAGCTGGTCGTGTGCTCAGACTATTAAGCTTTGGCACAGCAACATCACTAGCCTTCAAAGCAACAGCAGGAACAATAGCATAATTGTCTGGAAGAACATGCTCATTAGCTCCAGACAGTGGCAAGGTAATTGGTGGTCTATCCTCACCATGGTTATTGTTTGTTGGAAACTGAAAGAGAGAAATTCCAGTGCCGTGAAATGAAGATTGAGCAGTGGTTTAGGTAGGATTGTGATCTAAAATATCCAAAGCACCAACAGTGAATATTCCTTTCCTGAGACCAGCAGGATACAGATACACAACTCCCTCTTCTTCAAATCGCTTACAGACTGACAAAGCAATCTTTTTTTTCAAGGTCCATCACTCTATCATAGGAAATGCTGATACCCATGCAATGAAACTGTGTGATAAGCTTCTTGCTTCTGGTCTGTTGGTGGATATCTAAGCCAATATAAATAGGCAGTGGTAGTTCTCTATTTAAAGTGTGTCTCGTTTTTGTACCACAAGGAGATGCCTTTTTCATGTTGTAGAGAATAAACTGACCAACAGAAAGACAAGCCTGAGATTTCTTGCAAGAAATAAGTGGTTTTAAACTGGATGGCAATGAGTCCTCCTGACATTTTGAGGAAAAAGTTCCAGAAAATTTTGAACAGTGATGATCAAATGCATCATCATTGCTGCTTTGACTAGAATAGCTGCATCTTCTCTTTTTCAAGGCTTCATTTAACATTTTTTCCATCCCCCTTTTGAAAATAATAACATTTTTATCATCACATTGCTCCTGTGCTTCTGGGAAATGTTGTAGCAAACAAACCTTTAACCTAGTTTTATTAACTAGCTTTTTGATACCAAAATCACCAAGCCTATCAATGTACAGGGAGTAGAGTTCAGCCAACTTGAAAAGTAAAGTTCTAGATTCCACAGCTTTATTGATGAAAGAAACAAGCTCTACAAAAACTCTGGATTCACTCATTTTTTCATCTATATTTTCTGGTGCATGGAAGACTTCCTCTTGTAGCTTCTATATCTATTTCTTAAACTCAGTAAACACTTCAAGTATAGCTAATGTCATATATTATTATTTGAGATGAATTTCCTTGAGAAACGTGTAGCTATAATTATTATGAATTATTAGCTATAATGTTTATATTAATTTCCCCTTTTGTTGCAGATATTTTGTCTTCAATGCTGAAGATATGCACTAACTTTGTATTGAAACTAAACATTATGGTTTCTAATTATGAAAGAAGTCCTTTTACAGTTATAGCTACTTGTGTATTAAAGTTTTAATGACTGGTAATGGTATTAAAATGCAGAGACAGAGGTGTTGGTACTAGCTGCATAATATATTCTTGTGTGGCAGAGAGTACATTGAGCTATGAACTTTGCTCTAAATCTAAATTTTCACTTGCACTAATGTGATACACAATGCAATAGCTTAAAGAATATAAAGAGTCTCCATTTAATGTTACTATTTAGGTCTATCTTGCTAAAACAGGACTACAGTACTTATTACACATAGCTACAGTATAATTTATTATTTAGACAGCACATAATATTGTTGTGTCCTGTGATTCTTTATGATGCTTATTACGCTACAACAGTCTAGTTACATGGGTGTTAAGGAATACACTTTTTAGAATGTAGAAGGGCACTCCTTGTTTCACCACTCTAAGCAGTTTAATCAGTGGGCTGTGTAGCTACAGCATAACTCATATTACATTATGATTACATCATCACCATGTGATTCATTGAGTATATTGATTATCATAGTATATAGAGGTTACTCCTCCAACATCATATATAGTGTCTTGACTTCTCATGAGTGTAGGAAGGGGAGGGGGGGGGGGCAATTACCCCTTCCCCACCCCACTTTTTCTTAGTGAACATCAAAGTTCAAAGTACAATTATTGATGATTACTTGAGATGGTAATAACTCATTTTGATAATATAATGATAAAATCTCAGTTCTTTACAGCTGAGTTGTCTCTGTCTGCTATTGTGATGTTGATTTCTTTTCATGGTATTTTGTGAAAATTATGACTTTTCTTAGTAATAACTCAATCTTGAATCCTTACCTCCTTTAACAACCCTTCATGGCTCACTTGGCACTACAGATAATATTTGGCTAAGAGTGTATGTGTAGAGATTAAGTAAGGTCTAATAGAAGATTAAGTGTGCTGAACTTTATGACATTCGATAAGAAATGGCACAGTAGTATTACATATAATGTAAGTGTGTGTATGTGGACTAATATTTCTTTGAGACCTTGAAGTTGAGCATGCAATTATGAATTATGTGTTCCTGCATATTAATGATTAGCAGCAGGAAATGGTGGTTTCGGTACAGCCACGTGGCTAGGAGCTGGGACTTAAATTACCCTTTTAGGTCATTTCAGCCAGCCACATGTATTGTTTATTGTCAGTTACACACTGCGTACTTACTTATCTGCTAGGTAGTGTACAGGCTTATGAATGACATTAAAGGAAAGGTCACATGAACAGAAGTCTTCTAATGTTCATAGTTTGTTTAAAGTTTTTTGAGCAATTTTTGTCAATGCTCATATGAATTAGAAAGGATTTTCTAATAAAAATTATTTATTTGAGGACGTTGAGTTTTTAGC
This sequence comes from Diacarnus erythraeanus, assembly GCA_964016965.1. NCBI lineage: Eukaryota > Metazoa > Porifera > Demospongiae > Poecilosclerida > Podospongiidae > Diacarnus > Diacarnus erythraeanus. The sequence goes on from OZ024670.1 coordinate 4,096,937, forward strand.
TATCATACTTATCATCTTCTTCTCTTAAAATGCATTGCTTATCCAATGATGAACTAACTCTACAGTGTTTGAAGAGAAGGTGTGCTTTGAGTATGAGAGGGGACACATGGAAAGATAGAACTATAGGTTGTAGTTCATCCTTTCTCAGTTACCAAGAGAGAGGTCAGGGGTTTTGGATGATTAGTTATAAAATACATTGTATAGCAGATAGTCTGAATTGTCTGCTCTCTGGTATATCTGTTAAGGGAGGTAAATAAAGCATGGAATCATTTGATGAGGCCAAAGCTGTCTCTGGTTCCTTAATCAAAGTCTCTCCCCATTTTAGACCAAACCACTTTTATAGTGTTCTAAATTTATTTCCATTCAGTGACATGTGTCTACCAAATACAATAATAAATCTCAGGAAACTGTAATGGTGTCAAACATAGACAATGGTAATAAGTACATTCATAAAGTGTACTTACTAAATGTAATAATAGAGAAACACATTAGACCAGTCAGCAATGAATAATAATAATAATAATAATAATAATAATAATAATAATAATAATAATAATAATAATAATAAGAAGAAGAAGAAGAAGAAGAAGAAGAAGAAGAAGAAGAAGAAGAAGAAAGATGGTGATAACAGGACAAAATCAGAATCAGTCTCATGGATCACAGCAAAGCTGAAGGAAAGAATGTTACACACAGATAAAGGTTGACTCTGGCTCATAACCCACCATAGAACCCAGAATCAAGAGTACATTCATCATTACAATTAGATAAACATACAGCCTAGATCAGAGCTGAGCTAGAGTTTTATCTCTCTACATTCACTGCCTATTATAACCCTTTTCCTTGAGGGAGATAATAGTAGTTAACACCTTTTCTCTGATAGAGATAATAGTTATGATAGACTTTCCCTGAGGGAGATGCATAGTCATGATAGACTTTTCCCTTAGGGGGATGTGGAATGTACAAAATTGTACCTTGTGTACCTGTGGTTTCTATAACAGCTGAGAGTGTTCTGGACAAGGAAACTAATTTCAAGAATTTCTATTCTTAATAAGTAGTTGATTGATATTGAGAATGTGTTTAACTTCACTCTAACCTCACTGATACCTATTAATACTACACATCTTACTTCTAAAGAATGACTTTTATCTAACCTGTTTATAGCATAAGTATTCTTGTTGGTACAGTAATGCCATTAAGAGACTGTAATGGTTTGATGTGGAGCTCTCTAAAGGTTATATAATTTGTAACTGGCTCTATAGCACAAATTATTACAAATTATTCGAACTTTTGTTAGTGAATCCAAGACACTGTATTTTTACTTTAAACAAGATCTTCTGACAGTATTAAAAATCTATCAGTCAAAATGTCGTATGTGATCTACTCTTTGATGTTTGTAATGGTGACCTTCCAAACAGTAGTTAGTGAAGGTAACCTTCCAGATAACCAGACACCTCTCTTTGGGAAGGACAAAGAGGGATTCTCTCAGCTGAATGACTCCATTCAGCAGTTGTCTGACCTATTAGAGCAGAGAGTGCAACAAGTGGAAAGAAGTTTGAATGAAGCAAAGAAAGAAATACTGTCTTGTTCCTGTATCAACGATACTGTTAAACAAGTAAATGAAAGTGAAATTCTTAAACAAGAAATTGTTTCTGAAGTCTCTGAAGTAATGAAGGAACTGTTAGCCCCAATCCTCCATTGTCACCTTGAAATAATTAACCTGGGGAAGTATGAATGTAACCCAGCTAAATCATGTCATCAGATTAAGGAGTTAGTACCTGAGAGCCCCTCAGGTTATTACTATGTTGGACAGAATACAAGCTCTGCATTAAGTGTGTACTGTGACATGACCAGGAGCTGTGGAGGGATCAGTGGAGGGTGGATGAAAGTAGCCAGCTTTGATATGGATAATCCATCACACTCCTGTCCAAGTGGACTACATCTGTTAAATGGCACTAAGAGGAGGTGTGTTATGCCTAGTGATAGTCCAGGCTGTGCCTCTACTATGTTTAACACTCATGGAATCCCTTACCAAAGGGTGTGTGGGAAGGTGATTGGATATCAGAAAGGAAGTACTGATGCATTCGCAATTTATTATGCAAATCATTCTATAGAAGGTGCTTATGTTGATGGTGTTAGCCTCACTCACGGATATAACCCACGTCATCACATCTGGACATTTGCATCTGCTCAAGATGAAACTGATCATCATGGTTCAAGTCTCTCTGTTTGTCCTTGTACAAATAACCAGACAACCACTGTTCAAGTGCCCAATTTTGTAGGCAGTAACTATTTCTGTGCTACAGGAGCTCAAGAACGAAATCGATGGAGTCGTCTTTATCATGAAGACCCTCTGTGGGATGGTTTTGGGTGTGGGGGTTCTAGCACCTGCTGTTCCTTTAATAACCCTCCATGGTTCATTAGAGATCTCTCACCACCAGGCACTACAGATGATATTGAGCTGAGGGTGTGTAGAGATGAGCAAAGGTATAATGAAGATGTAGGGTTAAAGAGTGTGGAACTCTATGTGCAGTAGTGCATGCGAATATTACTCTATGGATTTAACATTATTAAGATTTAGTTGTGTTTTAATAGCACTTGTGAATGTAATAGTCTTATGTATGTACTGTATAGTGTGAACTAGACCTAGGCCTGTTATGTGAGATATTACTTTTATGCCAGCCAATTACTCTACTTCCTACTTTATTAAGAGTAATGGGCCTGACACAAGCATGTAATATAACATGGCAGTTATTTATTGTACCAACAGTGAGTGCTCTGAGAATGTTATGAACAGAAACTTTACAATGCTATAATAATTACAATAAAGAGTATGACCTAGTAGAAGCCAACTGGTTTGTCTATATTTGGAAGTAACCAAACTTCTTAAATTCAGGTTATATTATAAAATACAGTGAACTATATTAAATTATACTGAAAGGGTATGACCTAAGCCTGATTAAAGCAACAAGGAAAAAATTAAAGACCACCTCCTGAGGTTAAGAGCCTGGATGAAATCTATCTGTCTGACTTCAAAGTAATAAGAGCAACATAGTACAAAGAAACCAGTTACCATACAACAAATAACATGGTAGTCCTTTGGACTGAGCAGTGGAATCAAGTAAGGCATAAAATGAGCACATCTAGTATTCAAGTGCCAGCTTTCATAGGGGATGAATATTTCTGTGATACAGGGTCTGAATAAGTTATAGAGCCTGGTTGGTTCCATCATGAAGATCCCCTGTGGAATGGTGAGGGAACTAGAACTGCTGTTCATCCTTCAGTAACCCTCCATGATTCATGGAGGCAACTCCCTTAAGCACAAGTACTACAGATGATATTGAGCTGAGGGTTTGTAGAGATCACTCAAGTCCTAATGAATACACTTGGTCGATGAGTGTAGAACTCTGTGTTCTATAGAGTACTATTATTATTATGACTGATAATAATGACAGGTAGTGTAGTCTGCTGATAGCTGCATTCCTGATGTAATTACTAACAATAAATTGTCATTTTAATGAAGGAATAGCTAATTATACTCTTAGCTAAAACTGGAATAAATACTTTATGCAGAATGTAACCAACCACCATCAGCTTTACTGACCAACTGTTGTAGATTGAATAAATTTCTTACTGCTGTATTATCAACTTTGGAAGATGACTTATAATGACTTCAATGGCTGATCTGATTATTAGTGGCTTCACTTAAATGTTAATTTAGTGATGTGAACCAAAACTTACAACTTCCATATTTGGATAGTATATAGGTAGCTAAAAGATGAAAATTTTCATAAATTTAAGAATTCTTTTTCCACTGATAATGTATGTACTTGTGCTCAAAGAGACAGGAAATGGGGCTCCTTTTTTCTATGGGATTTTTTGCCTAGCAGGAAATAAAGAGGTGTGATATTTGGGCTATTACTTCCTGTGTAAATGGTCCTACTGGACTAAAAGGGTTTGAACTTATTCACAAAGATAAACCATTATAGCACAGGATAAATACAATAAAGATATACGTACAAATAGTGTAATTGGTAGTTATGTGATAGAATGAGTTACTATCTGGTGTGGTTGTGTGTATATCTCTAGAGCTATTATATTAATGACTTGAAATGAGGGAATAAATATACATAATATGAATGTAAATCGTAAGTGTTAACGACCTAATCAGTACCCACATGATTTCAAATCATGTTCTAGGGATGTAACACACATGCATGCACACACACACTTACACACATACACACGGATACAGTGCATACATTTGAACTTTAAAAGAAATATTTCTTGCTATCTTTTTGGACTTAAGGGAGACCTGAAATAGAAAGTTCTTTATTAATTTTCATATTGAGTATGTACGTAATGTGAGCCTCACTTACTGCCTCTTTACCTGATTATGCTTCAATTATTTCCAATTTATAACAAGCCCTTACATAGGTCTATAGGCAAGGGGAGGGGAGAGGGTGTGGGCTCATTGGGGGCTCAAAGGAGCCTCTGTTTTGGAGCTCACGTCTTTGGTTGTTAATTATCCCTTCCAAGTGTGTATAAAAATTAATACAAGGGCTCCAACAGCCAAGGAATCTCTGGTGAATTAACCAAAATTAATTTATCAAGATAATGGAAGGCCTACTGTTTAGGATGGAAGTTATAGTTAGGGCTGCTTAAATAATTGTTAAAATTCCACAGTATGGAAGCTAAACTAAAGTCAATCACAATTCATTACTTGCAAAATCATGCCTGAAAAATTAATTACTTGCAATCAACTGTTAGCAGATGGGTTTATCATCAATAATCAATCTGGGTGTAGTCATAATTATTAGTAGGTGTGTATTAGGTGTGGTTGGTCTCAGAAGCTACTTTAGTTGGAACTTGTTAATTCATAGCTCAAATAATCAAAATGCAACTTTCATTATATAAGCTCACCCTATCCTGGTAAAAAATTTTGCAGCAAGGATGTTTTTCTCTTATCAGTTGTGATAAAAATTCTTCCTGACAACATTTTTTTCTGTTACACATTAATACTATTGCATACAGAGCCATAATTATAATGGTATTCATTACAAGTTCCATTACTGGCAAGTAATAGTAAAACCATTGTCTTCATGACATATATAAGGAACTACACTAGTATAGCCAAAATAAATCTGATTGGATTGAAACTTTATCAGTCAAGATGTCCTATGTGATCTACTCTTTTGTGTTTGTGATGGTGACCTTCCAGATAGTGATTGGTGAAGGTAACCTTCAAGTAGGTAACCAGACACCTCTCTTTGGGAAGGACAAAGAGGGATTCTCTCAGCTGAATGACTCCATTCAGCAGTTGTCTGACCTATTGGAGCAGAGAGTAGAACAAGTGGAAAGAAGCTTGAATGAAGCAAAGAAAGAAATACTGTCTTGTTCCTGTATCAATGATACTGTTAAACAAGTAAATGAGAGTGAAATTCTTAAGCAAGAAATTGTTTCTGAAGTCTCTGAAGTAATGAAAGAACTGTTAGCTCCAATCCTCCATTGTCACCTTGAAGTTAACCTGGGGAAGTATGAATGTAACCCAGCTAAATCATGTCATCAGATTAAGGAGTTAGTACCTGAGAGTCCCTCAGGTTATTACTATGTTAGACAGAATACAGGCTCTGCATTAAGTGTGTACTGTGACATGACCAGGAGCTGTGGAGGGATCAGTGGAGGTTGGATGAAAGTAGCCAGCTTTGATATGGATAATCCATCACACTCCTGTCCAAGTGGACTACATCTGTTAAATGGCACTAAGAGGAGGTGTGTTATGCCTAGTGATAGTCCAGGCTGTGCCTCTACTATGTTTGATGTCCATGGAATCCCTTACCGAAGAGTATGTGGGAAAGTGATTGGTTATCAGGAAGTGAGTACTGATGCTTTTTCAAATTTTGTTGGAACTTATACTATAGAAGGTGCTTATGTTGATGGTATTAGTCTCACACACGGACGTAACCCACGTCGTCACATTTGGACCTTTGTGTCTGCACTTGATGAAACTGACCGTCATGGTTCTGAGAGTTATGTTTGTCATTGTACAAACCGACAGACATCAAAATCTCAAGTACCAAATTTCGTACAAAATAACTATTTTTGTGATACAGGTTCTGAAAATGTTCCAGAGTATGGCCGTCTTTATCATGAAGACCCTCTGTGGGATGGTGCTGGGTGTGGGGGGTCTAATACTTGCTGTTCCTTTAATAACCCTCCATGGTTTATAAGAGATCTCTCACTACCTGGCACTACAGATGATATTGAGCTGAGGGTGTGTAGAGATGAGATAAGGTATAATGAAGATGTTGGGTTAAAGAGTGTAGAACTCTATGTGCAGTAGTGTATGTGTGAATATTACTCTATGATAGTTCTTTTATTAGCACTTGTAAATGTAATAGTGCTAGGCCTTATGATCAAATATGAAGGATTATGGATTATGCTAATCTTTTTATTCAGTCAAAAGGGGCTCGCACATTTTCTGTGTGAAAATAATACAAAAGCATGGCTTTTTCCAAGAGCTACACTTTGTGTACACATGTATAATATATTAGTTCTTACCATGTGAAGTAGCTATTTTTGTCAACATTAGTAATCTAACTTTAATACTACATTACTACACTATAGTTGTATGTATAATATAGTAAGGTATGCACATCAGAGACTTTATTTGGTTCTCTATCTCTTCCAGGTGATGTGAAAAACTCTGAATTAGACTTTTATTGATAGCCTTCACTTCTTTGTTCAAGTAGTAAGTCTTTACTCTTTATAGTGCCTTAAGTAACCACACTTCTTCTTGAATTCAGGTTATATAAAATACAGTAAACTAATTTATTATTACCCTATGACCTCAGTCCGATTAAAGCAACAAGGAACTGGTTAAAGACCTCCTCCTGAAGAGCATCTATCTGCCTGACTTCAAAGTGATAAGATAGTTACTAAAATAGTAAAGAAAATACCTCAGCCTACAAAGAAACCAGTTAAAGATTTCTTCCTTACAACAAAGATATAGCATCTTAGAAATGGTGATCTGTTATACTGCAGTGTATGCTGCCTAATGGACTACTTAAATTAAGTTATTTCTTTCTGAACTGAGCAGTGTAATCATGCAATGGGCACATCTAGTATTCAAGTGCCAACCTTCATAGTAGGTGACTATATCTGTGATGTAGGGTCTGAACAAGCTGTAGAGCCTGGTTGGTTTCATCATGAAGCTCTTCTGTGGTATGGTGAGGTCTATTCCTCAATAACCCTCCATGATTCATGAGGCAACTCCCCTCCAGCACTACAGAGCTGAAGATTTATAGGGCTCACTCAAGTCCTAATGAAGTCATTGCATTGATGAGTGTAGAACTCTGTTCTATAGTGTACATAACAGAACTTGTACAGGTGGCATTAGGTAGTCCACTGATAGCTGCATTCCTGATGTGACAATAATTTTTTGTTTTATTAAGGAATAGTTAAACTTTTAGCTAAGTGGAATAAAATTAATACTTTATGCAGAATGTAACCACCCTTTAGTTACATTAGCTTATTGACTGATTGTAGTAGATTGAATAGATTCTTACTGTCATGTTATCAATATTACAGCAGAAGATCACTTATGATGACTATTATTTGGCTGATCTGATTATATGTACTCTAAATTCATGAAAATCATTTTGCTATACTTAGAACACTAGCTACTCCCATTCAAAATGTGCTGCTTCATAATTATAATTATACTGATGTTTCACATACAGACTAGTGCAGGTCCCATAGAGTCTGTATAACTGAGGTTCCACTGTACTTATGCGACTAGTGCAGGTCCCATAGGGTCTGTATAACTGAGGTTCCAGTGACTAGTTCCATGTCTACATAACAGATTTCACTGTATTATAAATACAACATCAGCACTGAAAGCATAACATGGTGTACTTTGAACCATTCAATTTTAGTATTCAAATGCCTTCAGTACCTTGAACAATAATTTCCTGCTGACTTAAGGTGGATGTAAACCATTTTATTCATGTTTTTTCCTTTTTTATATATCTACTCATATTTATCCTCTACTTTGTCCTAGAAAGTTGATATTTTTTTCAAAATGTTGCTCATTTAAAGAGCTTTCTGATGGTATATTAAGTTTTTACTTTCCAACAACCTAGTCAAAGTTAGCCTGCAAACATTCATGTACTATTTTTGACTATTACTTAACACCACATTGTCCTAGATGCAATATTTTCTGAAAGCTCTTTTCCTGCTCTTTCATTTGAATAGACAAAATTTGCTTGTGAAACTGACTTAAGGTGTTTAGTGATGCATAGAGGATGTTTATGGATACTCTTTACCTTAATTTGAGCAAAATAGAAGCTGTAGAGATTAGAACTGTAAAACATGTGAAGACAGGGCTTACTATAGGACTGTAAAGCTTCAAGGAGTAGACAGAAATCATTATTTTAGTGAAATTTTCTTCCACTACCTTGTGGAATGAACTGGTATCAACGTTGTTATTTGTGTAAGCCCATTCTGAATAATTATTATTAGCTAATGAGTAAAATCAGTAACTGTAAAGAAATCTTGTTCTCTAAATTTTTTAGCTGTAAAGTGTTCCTCTCCTGATAACTTTTCAAATATTTTTAATGACTTGGTGATTAGTATTAAAATGTAGCTATAATTTTATTCTGCAGTTTCTGAGCTATGTTCCAGAATTCGAGTAATGTTTGGACCTCCACAAGTGCACTTCAAGGACCTTGGGAATCTTCTCCCTCATGACACTTACTACAAGTAAATATCAGTTGATATCTCAATGAAAGATTTGTGAAAGTAGAATTTGAGAGTGAGGATTGCTATTAGCTATGTTTCCTGTATGTGTTTGGAGTCTATATTTCACAGCTCTTTATGACAAACACTTGTTTTGTATTATTATAATAATATAAAAATATATGTATACAGTCAAACTTCTCTATTCCAACATTGGAACCTCTCTATTCCAATCCCTTGAAACACCTACGTATGTATACAGTCTATTCCAATTCTCGGAAATTATATCCCAACTAACAGCTTGTGTATTAACATTAAGAACTTCATCCCCTTAAAAATGAGGCCACTCCTCTAATAAGGACACTCTAATTAGCTCTATGTTGTTTGGAGTATAGATGTTCCACTGTAGTCCAAAAACAAATTAGGTAATAATTCTACATGAATATTTTTTCTCTAATAGGTTTAATGATTGATCATTGGAGATTTGTGATTCAACGTCTGTCATTTCTTGCTTCTTTTCTTCTGTACTTGGAAACAGGACAGCTAGCATCTAGACTGGAAGTGGCAAATCTTCTAGGAGGTGATTATTACATTTCTCTATGTAAAATTAACCAGACTTCACTATACAATACACACAAAGAGTTCTGGCTGGCATTTACTGTACACACCTGAGCTGTTTTAATGCAGAACTATAGTTGGTACAAATAACCGAGGGTTACCATACTAGTGAGTTGGTGCAGAAATTATCTGTTACATATAACTTTATAGTAATGTCATGATATTGGTACTGGAAAGCACATAGAAAAGGCTATCTTTTGAATGCTATTAAGATTATTTTTGGAGTTATGAATATTCGAGCAAACCCCATAACAAACCACAAAACTAATTCTCAGTGGTCGCTCATTCCATTTTGTTCATTCAATGCACTAACAGAATTTCAGTAGCTAATGTAACACATAAGAGATATAGCTTTGAATTAAAAATGTACATAATAATAATATGTAATAATAATAATAATAATAATAATAATAATAATAATAATAATAATAATAATAATAATAATAATAATAATAATAATAATATTTATTATTATTATTATTATTATTATTATTATTATTATTATTATTATTATTATTATTATTATTATTATTATTATTATTATTATTGCAGTTGGTGTGAGTCCTAACACGGGCTTACACTTGGAACTTGATGATTATCTGACAGGAATACTAACTATGTGCAATGAACTGGTGAGTACAATAAAATTATATATAGGTTCAAGTCTCCAATGTTGGCACTATTATTCATGCCATGCACTACAATGTGCTTATGCAAGGTTCTGTCTGGTTAGTTTTATAACTTTGTAAGTGGGTCTAAGGACATGCATCTCCACTGAATTTAAGTTCTCTTAGGCTAAATACTAAAGCAATCTGAGAGATATTAAATTCTATTATACTTATTAATTTCACTTCATTCTTCATTGTGAACACTGCAATAATGGAATCTAGTACTAAACATGAATGCTGACTGTATTATAGCTTGAGCTGGTTCTGTAATGAAACATGGCCTGGGCTACTAATAGAGAGCAGTTACTATTATTGAGTTTAAAGTGCTGGTATTATAAGGCTACTACTGGAGGGCAGCTAGGGTCAACAGAAAAATTCATAAGAGTTTCAAATTAGCTATTCCAAGGACATCCTGAGAAATACTGATTAGGGTAGTATAATAGTAGTACTTGGCTTCTATTATTCTTATCAAAAGCTATCTAATGGCTATGACCTTGAGAGTTTACTCATTTTATACAGTTGACATTGCTTTATAGCTACAACAGAGACAATAATATTGCATTAGTTACAATTATAATACACTTGACATTGAGAGCTAACCGTTAAAAAATTGTATTAGTGTAGCATTCTCTTTCATAGAAGTCTTTACAATTCCATTCAGAAGTGTTCTATAGGCAATTCTAAGATAAGACAGCATTAAAACTTCTTTTAATCACTTTGTAAAAATGAGGGGTTGACAGAATCACCCCCTTAATTAACAAGGTAATTGATAACCTTATTTCACTGTACAGCTAGTGTGCTGTCATAATAATAATAAGTATAATAATAATTACTGTGAAGCCACTTACAATCTGCGTACACATCCATGATAATCTGCAATTTATTTCTAATAAGATTTTCATGGTGATTTAATATTATCTTCTTTCAGTCCAGGCTAGCTGTTAATAGTGTGATTCTTGAAGACTACAAGCGGCCATTTGACATAGCTGCCTTCATCTCTGATGTTATAGCTGGATTTCGACTGCTCATACTAAGTGAAGTTCTCTCTGTTCAGCTTTCCCTTCAGCACTCCAAGTCCCTTCAAGCTCTTTCTCTTTCTTGTGAGCCTCTCTTCTTTATCCGTAATGTTGATATTCAGATATTATACATTAGATATCTCATTTTAGTCTCACTTGGAATCCCACTGCCACCCACAGCACTATGGAGAGAAATACCACAACACATCCCACAACAGAAATAACCTTGATCCTAGATAGAGAACTAGAGTAAAGTGTGTAATATTAACTTCCACTATAATCAGGAGAGTACCAACTTATAGTGGCTACACTCAACAGTATGACTCCCACCATCAACATGACCTGGTTAGTAGATGTTAACCGAGCAACTATTATTAGCTAATAGCTAATACGTAGCTAATGTTATAATGGATTGTCTCTATAGCTAATAACATAAGAATTACTTCAGAATAAACTAATATGTAGCTATAATAATATAGCTAATAATGTAACGAATTGTGATAGGATCTGAGAAAACGACCCTTTTCCTTTTTGGCACAGAATATCAAAGTTTATTTTTTAGTTTTAGGTTAAAGTACGGTAACTTACCTACAGCAGTGGAGTAGGAATGAAAAAAATGTTGGTGGGGGCCAGACTGGAGTACTCACACCTAGTATAAAGCTAAGCAAGTAGGTCATAAACAATTGATGATGCTAACTAAAAATTGCCAAAATAAAACTTTCTTCTGCCATTAATGAATTCTTTAGCTATGGCTTCTAAATTATGTTGGTCATTTTTTCCCTCTGTGAACAATGCAGTTAAGGCGCTCTTCTGTCATTAAATTTTGAAGGTAAGTCTTTATCCTCTTGAGAGCAGAAAAAGCATTTTTCAGCATTAGCTATAGGAATAGTTAGGTAGATTTTCAGTACCTTGTGCACTTCAGATAACAGCATTTTCAAAGTTGAAGTTTCATTAAACACATCACAAATAGTAGAAATCAGAGTTACCTGCCGTTTAGGAATGCCATTCAATGGAGTAGATTTAGAAGCATTTGCAAATCTATTTTTGGAAATTGATATCTTTGCTATAATAATATTATAATTGCTGAATCATCAGCACTCTTCCATTAGCACTTTCTAGAAGCATTTTTCAATCTTTTGAGCAATAAGAAAATTTTTTTGGATAAATCGCTTTTCCAGAGCAGCTTTCACCAAATCAATTGCCTGAAAATATTCTTTACAATAAAAACACTCAATAGAAGTAAAGGCTAATTTGAGTTTCTGATTCATTACCATCTGCAGTACTACTGGTTCCTTTATCAATCTCAGTGGCAACTTCAGTACTCAAGTCTAAGCTTAATAAATCATGACTATAGTAAACAATTCTGCTTTAATCAAGCTATAAACTGAGCATGCAAGACTTGCCCTGCCCAGTGTACAGCTGAGCACATGGTAGGATTGGTATATATAGCTAGTCAAAATGGCATCTAAGAACAGGGGTGTAGACAATAGGGGGGCTTGGGGGGCTTAAGCCTCCCCAGATTTTTCAGAATATGAGATTAACTAGATAATATCATGCTCTGACTTAATTATTATTATTATTATTATTTTTGTAAACTGCATATGATGTTCATTGTAGTGGTTTGGTAAACAGTATTCAACCATGACAGTAGTGGTTAACAGGTAAGCATGGCAACATAGTGCTTAGAGAACTTGCTTGACTATTAGCTTAATTGCTAGTAGCTAGTAGTAAGTACCATGTCTGTCAATTTCTAAGATAGTGGTTTAGCACTCCTTTAAAGCCAGGTGAATCATCCAATGCCAGCTATCATTCTGAATTAGCCAGTAGTCAGCCTGAACTGAGCTAATAATATTTGATCAGTGTATTATCTTAAAGTGATGTTGAAGATGTTTCAGTGCAGAATCCACTATGAAATAGAGCCTAGACTATACTTGTGTACATATTTTGAATATTACTCTAATTTGTTCTCTTACACCTCTTGGATTTTGAAGCAAATTTTTTGCCTCTGCAGGAGGAGGCAAATCCCCCTCCCGCACCCTCCCCCTTTTGTCTTTATCTTATTAGCCCCCCCCCCCCCCCCAGTCCTAAAAAGTTGTCTACCCCCCTGATTAGAAAAGGTAATTTTCTCTCACTACCCTCCTGTGTCTAGCTCTAAGGATGATTCTGAATGATTACCAAGTTAGTACCAGTATGAAGTTATCAATTTGTTGCTGCTAATTAAAGCAATTGGCTTTAACAGCACTGCATTAAGCTACCTAGTCAGCCAAGTTGGGGGGGGGGGGCAGGCCCCTCTGTCAGAAAAGTTGGGGGGGCCATGGCCCCTGGCCCCCCCCCCATTCCTACTCCACTGTACAGGGTGCAAGTTAAATTGTAGCTCTAGGCACTACCGTTCTCTAGATATAAGCCTGGAAGCCATAATTCATCTTAATTGAGAAAGGGCGTTCAGTTTACAGTTTACCCGAAACACATAGACATTTAGTTGAAATGTGAGTTTTCTAAGGCCATGCTTGGCATGAGGGAAGTCTCTACAAGGTGTGAAACTTCACACAATGCTGGGGGGAAGGTAGCAGCTACTAATAAGCTAATAAAAACATTTTGCCAAAAGTATACTCCAGTTCAGTTTTTTGAGTATAACATAAAATCAATAATTGCCCAAAAAAGGTCGTTTTCTCAGATCCTATCACAATTATGACAAACTATCACAATTACTGTGAAAATTAACATGTAACACACAGAGCCAAGTTCTAATAGTTTCCCAACAATAGGGAGTCAGCCAGTCCTATATTATACAGATTAGCTATAGCTAACTGCATGTGTATATCTTTCAGTATGGAACAAGACAGTCAATAAAAATTTATGTAATGTGTGTAGCTATAGTTATAATGATTCTCTGTCACAGAGCTCTGTCATAATTATTTCTCCCCACACCCCCCAAATAGCCAATTCTCAGGGTTGTGCAAGTAGCTACATAACGAATACATTACTTCAATTGCTAGACAGCTATACATAGTTCTTAGTTTAGCTATATCTTATAATCATCACCATGAGCTATGAAATAATGATGCATATTATAGCTAGCTAACTATAAATCACCTGAAAATACAACACAACACATTACAGTAAGTTATAGCTAGTTAACTGTATATGCTAGAACAAGGAGCCAAACCAATTCATCATTTAAACTGACCAAACATACAGCAGCTATATAATAATAGCTATATAGAATTATCATAGCTAGTTATATTTAGTTACACTGTCCCCTCCTGTACAGCCTGGTATCTGAATTCACTAGCTATTAGCTATAGTCTCCTGAAGTATAATAGTTGTTTATAAACTGTATCTTTGGGAATTAGTAGTACTAGCTAGCTACTGAATTTATTATAGTGTATTCATGATGGTTAATATCCACACACTAAATAAGAGGTAACTAGCTATTTTTTTATCTTCTTAGAAATACACTAGCTACTTCTTGTGAGAAATGTTCTAGAATAAATACTTTTCCCTGCATGCTGCATTCACAGCCGACTTTCCAACTGAGCATAGCTAACTACAAACAACCTGCTATTATTATTGAGGTTCAATGTTGTCACTAAGAAGTAAAAGCTATGAATATGTTAATCTCTAGGCCGTCCTGCCCACCCACTACGTGTATATATAATTATACGTCATATTAAATAGTGACTCATCACCTTATGCATGCATGCACATATACACAAAACTAATTAAGAGTTTGATCAACTTGTGACTCTGCTGGCTAACTGACTAGCTACTAGCTAATCTATCATTCTGACAAATCAATGCAAAACACTATTTATTATATTGTGCACACTGGGACAGAATAACGAATAACATAGAGCATGCTCAGGAATAATAGATGAGCCAGTGAACTATCTCTCTCTCTCCCATTCCAGTTCACAACCATCCTCTCCACTCCATAGATTTTCTATGTAACTCTTTGAGACTGACATAAACTTGTTTCTGAGTGACTGCATGAGGACAATAAAATCAATTTCACTGGTATAAAGAGCTAAGAGTTTCTTCATCCTATTTTGTTGGAGACCAAGTACGTATTTTCCCCAATATTTTTTTTGAGTGAATACAGCATCCACTTTATTAGCTGCAGCTGGAGAAATAGACTTAGTATGTACAGTGGAGTAGTAGCTATTAGACCCAATGCATGTTATGTTTAGGACAAAAGTAACCCAAGAACTCAGTGCAAACACTGTCCAGTAAGTTTACTATACATCAGTGCACTATAGCTATTATATGAACTGGTCTTTAACCATCACACTCAGTGGAGCACTCTAGTTTCCAACCCCTTAAAATGAGGACATTTCAGCTCTGTGTTTTAATTATGTACTTGTAGAATTTCATCGGACACTCTCTCTAATCAAGGACACATTTTTCAAATCCCTCTCCAACCACAACCCATCTCACCTTTCCATAGACACATGTAGCTACATTGCCCTTCCTGATTCTCTCTCTCTCTATCATCTACCATAGAGTACAAGTACACTCATGACTTTATTAGTCCTATGTTGAGAAAATATTATCAAAAACTATAATATTAGCTATAATTATTCTTATTATTATTATGACAGTTAAATTTTAGGGTCAAGTGAATTAGATTGCTATTATTATACTAAGTGTTATTGCTTTAATAACGTTTCATCGATTCATGTCTGATGCTTTGATGTAATCATATTCTTGCTCAGATCACCTCCTGAACTGGCGTCAAGTGCAAATATTAATTCCGCATTCTCGCATTATTTATTTGACTTAAGGTTCACTCAACGCATGCGTAATTATCCCGGAAGGGGCGTGGCTCGTACTATAAAATTTCCGCTCAGCTACCGATCTCATTGAATGAATCGTGCCGTCCCGTCAAGGAAAAGCAAAAGAAGTAAGTATGCGTGGTAGAAAAGGATTTTCACTAGTAGTGGTCCGCCCAAACTAATTTTAGCTCCCTAAGTCATAATTGTTCCCACTACCCAACACCAATATCTCTCTGGTAGCCACATAGGAAAATAATATAAAAAACGTCCAGATTTCTAAGTAATGATTACAGAATGCATTACTCCTAACAGAGTACCTAGTTAACATGAAGATTCCATAGACTCAAGAATAACTGACCCAGACCCTAACATCCAAATGTGGAACTGAGTATAGCTAGCTAGCTAATATACTAAAGACATGATCCTTTTAGACTCTCAACATATAACATGTTTCTCTATATATGAACAATCAATACATGCAGAGGCTTATTATAAGATTCAATTAGAGGGTTTCCAAAATGAATTAGCTATAGCTAGGCTATCTAGTTTGTTTCTCAAGAAAATTTTCAGTCATCAATTTCACTGTCACTATTGTGGTAGCTATCTGTCAGCATATAGGTAACTAGTTAATTTCTCTGATCTTGCTACTAGACTTAATCTGCTGCCTTTTATCTGTACCCTCTTGCATCAGATACAACATCATGTGACAGTAAGCTTTCTCTTAGTTGTTGGTCTAATTATTATGTGCTTAGTAGTTATTGTAAGCCTCCAACCAGGATTTATCCGTATTTTTACAGATTTACACCTATAAATAGGGACTACCGAAATTGATTCAATTTATACGGAAGTATAGCTAGCTAACAGAACAGCTGTGAAATAACATTGTCCAGAGGCTTAAAGAGTTGTCTAAACAGTCAAAACAGGTAAGTATATTTATTGTCAGTTAATTTGTTTACTGATGCATTGTTATTAAGTTTTATATAGCTATAGCTTGTTCCAGTGTCTGCTGTCAAGCACTATGATAGCTAAGACTCTCAATTCTAGCTCACAGTCTAGTCTCATT
Organism: Diacarnus erythraeanus; assembly: GCA_964016965.1. Taxonomy (NCBI): domain Eukaryota; kingdom Metazoa; phylum Porifera; class Demospongiae; order Poecilosclerida; family Podospongiidae; genus Diacarnus; species Diacarnus erythraeanus. The sequence continues at coordinate 4,113,813 of OZ024670.1, forward strand.
ATTAATCACAAGATACTACACGTAGGTGTGTGTCTTATAACAATAATAATAATTAAGAATGATGCAGGTCATTAAACTAGCTAGCTCTACCGAATTTGCTACGAAAATACGGAAAGTGAGCAATTTTTGTACTGAAGTTATTCACTTCAAGTTGGAGGGTCTGTAATAGTATCATCAATATCATTTTCTTTGTAAGGAAGTGGTCCTTTAATAGAATCATTTCCCTACATTAGAAAAAAATTTAATGGTTAGTAGTTTGTGGTAGTTTCAGCTACATAAGTTCATTTGACCTGGCAATTTTGGGATCCTTATAAGCATTCTTAGCTATTAGCTAGCTAAGAGTCACTTTTTGCAGAATGTATAATACTTTAGGTCTTCAAGCTTGAAGCTGCTGTGAGCTGTAGCTACACAGCAAAACTGAGTCACAACAACCATTGTTGTGGTTTCAACTACGTAGCTATATAGAAATGGGTAAATGCAACCAAACCAAAGCTACATAAAATAACTTTGGTTGTTGAAAAATAACATTTTAGGTAATTATAAAGTGTTATTGTTACAACTGTATAAATGCATACGTACATTTAGACATGATATACAACTGAGCATACACAATCACATTACAATATTATATGCATTCAAGGACCAAACAGTGGTGGTTCTTTGTGTGAATAATATATCTATGATTTTGACATGACCATATTTAGAATGTAACAGAATTCCTGGGTCCTATTTTAATTTTATTCATGAACAAAATATATAGCTAATGCAAAGCAAACTGTAATCTAATATTGTTGACAACCATCTAATAAATGATGCAATAAGGAGCAGTAGTTTTGCAATAGGAATCCTGGCAACATGGATGTTATTGAATAAACTACCAGTACTGCTTGTTTAGCAGGATAATACTTGCAGCTAAGTAGAGCTAAGGGCTTGGGGTTAGGGCTATGATTGGATTAGAGCTGTGGCTATTAGTGGTATTATAGAGCTATGGCAAGGATATTTTTGCCAAGACATTTATCCCTATAGCTAATCTTAATCTAATATGCATATTGACCTGAGCATAGTGACCCAAACATCACTTATTACAAATCTAAAGAGTCCTAAAGGATTGAGAGATCTGAGACATATTAATGGAGAGAAGCAGACTTAATACTAATATTGTTGCTATTGAGGACTCCTTATCATCTAAGCATATATAGATTATAAAGTATAGCTATATACCACACTTGAAAGGTACTTCTATTTCTTTATTGAATAGACATTGCCAATATCTCCAGTCTGACACTGCTGATATCTCCACTAGACACAGCCACTATTCCAATATCCCAAAGACACTGCCTCACACATCTTCACTATACACACCACCTTGCACTATTTTTGGAAGCGGTATAAGACATAAAATGAATCCAACTTCACTTGACCCTGCAGTTACCAGTACTCCAGAAAATCAAAGTAAGTAAAATTAATATACTACGTAGCTATATACATAATAAAGGGTGATGTGGTCATCAGAGGAATATGTGCCAATGAAGGACAATGTAGTAATGAATGCATAGGTAAGGCAAGATGATTTGCATGGAGACCTTTATATATTATAAAATATTACACCAGCAAAAGTCTAACACATGTCTATTTGATCAGGTATTGATTCAATCTTCAAAGATACATCGCCATAGCATACAATAATGATAAAAGATATTAGGAGGACAAGTGCCCCCAGTACTCCATGGTTTATACCTATATGTATCAGCTTTCTATCTAGTTGGGAGGAGAAGCCATTCCTACTAATCTAATATGCCACCTACAATTCCAGTGTCTACTAGTCTGCCAAATAATGTAGTTAGCTATCACCAACTTAGATGTCAATATTGCTCACTGAGTGTTCTACACATAAATTATACTAGATTTCTCTCTGTAGAGGTAGAGCCTACACTTAAGATTATCCTAAATGAACTGGCTACAGTGAAACACAAGTGGCGAGAGATTTGTATCCAGTTAGGTAGTGATAACAGCAAGCTTCATGAGTTTAGTAAGATGAATCATGATAATCCTCTCATTGAGGGTGTTGACTACTGGTTAAAGGACAATACTAATGTTCCCATCACATGGAGGTCTGTGGTGGCAGCGCTGGAATCCCCTTGTGTGGGAGAGCCTGGATTAGCTAAAACATTAAGAGAGAAGTGGATAAAGGCTGCTGACAAAGAAACCAAACAAACCTGTGAGAAAACAGGAGGTATGCAAATAATGTAGATTCAGAATGATTTGTCCATAACTTTATTAGCTAGTATTCATAACTCCGGCCAGACTTGTACATTTGACCACATACACAACATAAGTATAGTCATTAGTCATTATATTAGTAGATTATGTACATATACCTACACAGAACCAATGAAATTTTAGACATCTCAGCCTGAATGTATCAGAAGTACTGTAAATTTGAAAGTAAATTTGAAAGTAAATATTAATTTTTGGAAGCCAAAATCATTTCGGATAGAGACCATAAAATATGATTACATACAGCTTTAGGATCTTTATCTTATCTGGATCCCATTCAAATATATAACATGAATTGGGACTACCAATGTAGTTACAAAAGAGTATTATTTTATATACCTGACCTGTAGTGTTCTATAGACTTCCCTTTCAGAGGACAGGGGAAAAAATTAATTTAACTACCAACTTAGATGTGACTTTCCTCATGTATCCACAGTATCTATCACATCCTCTGAGATGCCTCAACCTCTAATTCAACCATGCTTCTCTTCCTTCACAACAGATCACTCAATGGATAACATGGAGGCTTCTCCTGTTATATCTACAAAGAGTGACTTAGGTGAGACAAAAAGCTGAGTGTGAATGCTGTATGTCGTAACTTGTACTAAGCTACAGACTAACTCCAAAGCAACATTATATTTCTGATACATACTCAACAAGACTGACTGACACAAACATAACTAGACAGTCATGAGCATGCTTAGATACGTATAATGAAATGATAACCACATATCTTCCCCCTTTAATGGGAAGCTTTCTTGGTCCAACTACTACAAGCTGTTGCACAAACAAAAACAAGAATACTTGCATTGACATGGCCTATAAACATGACTGATAGATACAGTCATTCACAAAATGATGTGATTTTACAATTAACATAACCACAGCACCTCCAATAATTAAGGAAAAAAAACCACTGTGTGTCTTCTCGTGATTTCAGACTGACTTCAAAGCAATAGCTTATGCATAGCTACACTAACTGAACTGCATGCTCAAATGGACTAAAAAGGATAATAATATAGCCAGAGATATTATCATCATTGTAATTCTGTTTGTGAATTTTTGTCACATAGTAAATTAAAATAACAAGTTCAAAATTCAATAGTCTTACAATATTTCCAGCTAGGTATAGAGTATGACACAAGCATAATAGTAAATACATAATCAGTATGAGTGAGCATGCTCAGAATTAACACAGTAATTACTAAACTGTACCTAATTAGTTTACATCACCTTCTACTTTTTCTTAACCACAACTGTTAGAAAAGTTGTTTTGAAGCTACACAACAAAACTAAAGCACATGGTACAAAACATGCATCTAGAACATTCTAGGGTATATTATAGATCAGCATAAGTAATTGATGATTAAAAAATAATAATTATAGAACAATAATAAATATTACATAAAGTACAAAGTGTCATCATCAACCAACAATAACATGATTAATATTCCATCATAGGTCTTCTTAATATGGAAATTGAGAACCTGCAGAAAGACTTCGATAAAATAGTCAGCCAAATGTATGGCATCCTTGGACCTAAGTATACTGACATTGATGACTTCATAACAAATCTCTTTAGCCTTCCCATTGAAGAACTTTTTGAAAGAATACCTTCTTCTACCTTTGAAAGTAACTGGCAGAAGCTGAGCACTTATTGGGACTTCTTAAATTACACGCTTATTGATGAACTGGTGAACAAATATGGAGACAACGATATAATATCCAGAATGCAGGATTATAAGAAAGTATTAAAAGATTTTCGAATAAAGGTTCGTCTATGTGACTTTGCTGAGTATGACACAAAAGTCAACAAGCAAGTCATAGAAGAGGATTCGAAGGAACTTGTGATCAAACTAAATCATTCCTGGGATGAGCGAACTTTGGAGGACTTAGAGATTTTGAAAAAAAACATCACTGAGATATTCCAGCTCCCTTCATTTATAATGACCATTAGAAAAGTTGAGAAAAGCTCTATCATCATTACATGGGTGATTTCTACTCTGATAGCCACATCACTTGAGAAAAGACTAAGAAACATTGATCTCAGTGAAATTTGCAAAGAACGTGGAATCCAATCCATACATCTCAATGGAAAAGATTGTAGCAGTTCACCAACAAAGAAATATGAAGACTACCTTAAAAATCTGTATTCAACCAAGAAAGGAAAGAACCTTGCTCCTTTCAAGCTAGCAAGGATAGAGAAGGAAGCAATCAGAAGTCAAGATGATGAATTTACAAAGGACACATTTCGGGGTGACCAGGATGATATAGTTCATAAGAAGTATCCGATGAAAGAAGATGAAGTTTGTCATCCTACAGATCAGAAAAAAACACGACTAGTTCTGATAGAAGGAGCTCCAGGTGTTGGAAAGACCACATTCAGTGAGGAGTACTGTTTCAAGTGGTCACAGGGCAAGTATCTAAATGACCACACACTACTTTTACTCCTTCCACTACGAGACAACAATGTGAAGTCTGCAAAATCAGTTTCTGACCTCTTCCAGCACCCTCATCTCACACAAGACATAGCAGAGATAGTGGAAAGCAGTCAAGGAGAAGGCGTGGCTCTATGGTTAGAGGCCTGGGACGAACTAGAAGAGAGTATGAGAGAAGAATCGTCTATATTCTTGGACTTGGTACACGGTCGTGTGCTACCTAAAGCAATAATCATCGTTACTGGTAGACCATGGGCCACTAAGAAGATCAGGGATAGCTCTGACATAACAGTGGACCAGCATATTGAGATAGTGTCCACTCCCAAAATTCAATTTGCTCGAGTGCTGGAAGAAGAGAAACTAAGAACAAAAAACTGGAGGAAGTTTGAAGACTACGTGAACTCTAACCCCTCAGTAAAAGCTGCCATGCACACTCCCGTAACTGCCAACATAGTGATGAAGGTATTCCGATTGAGTCAAGACACGGAATCACTCCCTCCAACCACAATGACCAAGCTTTACAATGCTTACACCTGCAAACTACTGATGCAGCATCTCTCCAAGAAAATGGAAGATCACAAACAGTCTCATAATATTCAATCTCTTGAAGATGTTCCTCCAGATGTTAAAAAAGAGCTGCAGGCCATCTGTAAATTAGCATGGGAGGGAATTGTGGAACAAAAGCTTACTTTCACCAGCAATGCTGTAAGTGTAGGCACTCTAGCACTGATGTGTGAAGTGAAGGAGTTGCATAGTGGAGAGGACAGCAAGCTCTCCTACCACTTCATCCACCTAACACTACAGGAATTCCTCTCAGCCTACCATATATGTCAGCTCCCACTGGAGAAACAGCAACAGATCATTGAAGAACACATGGAAGTCAGTCACCTCAACACAGTTGTAAAGTTTTACTTTGGGCTATGTAAACACAACGACTTGCCATTATCAAAGATAATTTCACCATCTAAAAGCTCTCCTTCATCCTATCAATGGTTATTTGAATGTGATGATTCCAAACAAATTTCCAAAGTTCTTTGTTCAGGTGAATCAGTCTCTGTGCGTTCATCATATGAATGGAGCCCTCTTGATTATTATTGTTTGGGCTATTGCATATCACACTCTCAGTGTCAGTGGGAATTAAACTTTTCATCTACTTCTATGGGAGATGAAGGAGTGGAAATGTTTTGTAATGGAACACTGAGTAACAGACAAGTAACATGGAATGGGAAGATAATAAAAGCTAATTTCGATGATAATGCTATTACAGAGGAGGGCATAAAGTTGTTAGTGCAAGTCCCTCCTCAGATACTTCAGAAAATTAATAACCTGTACCTTGGGATAAATAAACTCAATGAAAATGCACTAGATGTCTTCTCTAAAGTTATTCCTGAACTGACTAGTTTACAGGTTTTATCCCTTCCCGGAAATTCCGTTGGTGATAGAGGAGCTGTGAAACTTATAAGAACTCTGTGTGACAACAAGACTCCTTTACAGCATCTGTACCTCTACAGTACTGATATAAGTGAAGACTGTTGCACTTGTCTCATGAAACTATTGTCCTGTACTGACCTGAAGAAACTTGATGTTTCTAAGAATGATCTCTCCTCCAGCAGTGTAACTTTCATCATGGAGGGTATCCGACAAAAGAATGCCATTGAAACACTTGGAATCAGTTTTTCTCACTTTTTAGAGGAAAACTGTACATCTTTGGCCTCTGTCTTACAACAGCCCATGTGTCAGCTAAAATGGCTAGACATAGAGAATTGCCAAATCAAGAGTGATGGAGCTTTACAGTTAGCAGCAGGCCTCACTAACAACAAGTCACTGGAGAGCATCTACTTATCAGACAACCCAATAGGAGATGATGGAGCAGCTGCTGTAGGTAAGGCAATTACCAACAATGTAGTCTTACGTATTCTTGACATGTGCAACTGTAAGATTACATCCAAAGGCTTTTCTAAGCTTGCCTCATCACTGTCTAATAATACAAAGCTACAAACATTATCGATATCAGGCAATCAAGCAGGAATAGAAGGAGCCAGTGCAGTGGGCAAGATGATAACAGACAACAAGACTCTCGAGGAGCTAAGTATTGGTAGCGATGATTCACTGGAAAAAGGAGTTGACATAATGATATCATCTCTACAAAGTAACACATGTTTGAAACAACTCTGCCTACCAAAAAAATTTAAGAGGCCAACACTTCCAAGAGTTCGTTGGTTATAAGGTGAGGAAGAAAATCAGAGTGTAAAAGGGCACAAAACCTTTAAAGGGTAACTGACATGGAAAAAAATTATTTTTTTAATTTGCATTTTTCAGTAGCCCTATATCCATAGACATGTGTGGCAAAAGATTAAAACTTCTGGTTAAGTATGCTCTGAGTTATGGCTAGCCAAAATATGAGTTTTTACATACATCCTGTTTTGGGCGGGGCCTATTGATGACGTTACAACGTGAACAATTCTCCATTGCAATAGTGTAAGTAGTTTTAGGCCAGCTGAAAGTAAACTGTGGCTGTTACTAGGGTGAAGTATGTCTGGGAGTGAGCAGAGAAGCCAAGAAGGGTTTGATTTTGAGTCAGGAATTCCTCTGGGAGTGTTAGTGAAGGCTCTAGTGATGGTTCATTGATGCCAATGGTATATAGCTAGTTTGAACCAAGTCAAGTGTGACTGATTCAGGGAGCTCCTCAGAGACTTCCAGTGATGAATCTGAAGTCAGACTTTCCAATACTTCATGGTAAGATGCTACCAACTGTAGAATGTCACTAACACTCCCAGAGGAAATTGCTGACTCAAAATCAACCCCTTCTTGGCTGCTCTGCTCACTCCCAGACATACTTCATCCTAGTAACAGCCACAGTGTACTTTCAGCTGGCCTAAAACTACACTATTGCAATGGAAGCCAAGCGAATTGTTCACGTTGTAACATCATCAATAGGCCCACCCAAAACAGGATGTATGTAAAAACTCATATTTTGGCTAGCCATAACTCAGAGCATCCTTTTCCATGTCAGTTACCCTTTAAGTCAAAAACTGGCTTGCTTGTGTTATTTGTGATACATTATAGCTGTTATAACTATACATAGTTCTTGGAGTTAGTGTTCCTCGTAATGAACTTCTTGTTTTCCTTTACCGTATCCCTCAATTAAGTTGCATTTATAGCTATGATAATATTATGCTAGCTATCTTCACTATGCATATGTTCCTTCTCTATTAGCTCCAAATCTATTATGATCTTGCAAGATGTTCTTATACAGTAGCTAGAAGTGTTATAATTATATGCAATTATAGTTGAGATGATTTCCTATAAGTATGTAGTTGAGTTTCTTATAAGAAATGTGTATAGCTAATGTCATAATTATTATTTGAGATGAATTTCCTTGAGAAATGTGTATAATTTTTATGAATTTCCCTTATTAGCTAATGTTTGTATTAATTTCTCTCTTTCTTGCAGATATTTTGTCTTCAATGCTGACTCTTGTCAAAGATTTGCACTAACTTCTATTGAAACTTTATCATGGTTTTATATTTTTTTGAAATAAGTCTTTTTACAGTTATACTTGTGTATTAAAATTTTAATGACTGGCAATGACTATTGAAATCATGTATCTCATTAAAACAGGACTACAGTACAGTGGAACCTCTAAAAACGAACCCTCTAATGAGGAATTACCTCTCACCAGCGAACTTTCAGATTGCCCCCCCCCCCCCCCCCC